>JAVJIF010010470.1:0-184231 GCA_038442645.1 Agave tequilana | reverse complement strand
AAAACTAAAATTACGTGAAAAAGAGAAGCAAAACCTAAACTAAAAAATGGAAAACTAGTCTAAATCCTATCTTTGCATGGTCGTCCCATTTTCAGTGCAAATACTGCCTGCCTTTTATAAGCAAAAACCATAAGGGGAGAATCCCGGGAAGATTGGGGGAGCAAACGCTCCCCCAACAACAATCAAACAGCCGCGAAAACGCGGCTTTGGCCGCGTTTCCGCGGCCAGGGTGTGGCCACACCCTGTTGGTGGGTCTCCCTGGTTTCGCTTTCTGGCTTTATCTGCAGTTGTTTTTCTCGTTTGAGTCCAGGATTATGACGAAATGGCCTTTGATTCTTGGCTTTAACCGATTGATTCTGTGAGGATTCTTCTCAACCGGTTTTCAACCTCTTGATTTTGCCCTGATTCACTGAGTGCGAATTAATTCTGATTTAATTCAGAATTTTGGTGGCTTTTGGGCTCATTTCTCTTCATCTCCTTAAGGAATGGGCCTGCAAATAAATTACATTTAATTAGGACAATGCAGATTTTATTCTATAATAAGTATAGAAATATGATACTAAATATGCAACATTAGCGACCAATCAATTGCAAATGGTATGATGCCCTTCATTATTCCCACGTCGTCAACGAAATTTCAAAAATTAGAGCATTCAAATAAAGGCATTGCTAGGTTCTCAGAGATGCTTAGAATGTTGTAGAGAATGACTATACTGAGCCAGAAGGAACTGATGAGTTAACAAATGCCCAAAAGAATGCATTGAAGGACTTACAGAAGAAGGACAAGAAGGCTGATTGATTTTCTACCCGCATACAGAAAATATAGAATTTCAGAACTTTATAATAAAAGTGTGCAAGTACTCAATGCTACGGCGATAGCAAGTGACTATGCGGGTCGTGATCCTCAAGGAGGGACAAACGATGAAAGTTTTTTGCAAGTTCTCTTTTAAGTTACAAAAAATTGGTTAAAGTTCTTCTTTTAGTTCTTGAAAAGAAAAAGAAATAAGTTATATTAGATTGTGAAAGTGGTAGATAGAAAGAGATGATGATTTTGAAAATAGAAACTAAGTTAAAGAAAGAAATAAAATGCATGAAAAAAGAGTTAGGAGATTGTGGTGATCTAAACTAAATAATTAAAAGAAAGAAACTAAAGATTCTTACATGCCTCTTCAGTGCTCATATACCTTGGATCCGTCGCTACGACTTATCTAGTCTTTGAAGGCGATCAAGCATGGCATGTAGGATCTTCCCCATTCCCGATCTACACTATGAATAAAGGACAAGCTAACTAACAAAAGAATAATTGTTCATCACAATAGGCCATCAAGGTACTTATAATGGCGAAGCAGTCTCAAGGCTATCAGATTCACTTGGATTACAAACACATCAGAGGAAGATAAATGAAAACAAGAGTAAAGAAGAAAAAGAAATTTTGATTTGATTCAAATAACAATGAAAGAAAAGACTTACTTACACCAGTGTCATTCTCAGTACAAGCTTGCTCTCATTCCTCCATGAAACTCGTCTCTCCTCTCAGTTACAGAAAAAAAGTAAAAATTACATTAAAGAAAAATTAAAATATACACTAAAAAGAATGAAAACTGGCCTTAGAATCTATCTCTGCTTCCTCCTTCTCTTCTCTGCCTCTGATGTGTGGGGTATATAGCATAGAAATAGATTAGTAAATGAGCTGAAAGATAGGGAAAGCTGACTATATGTGAATTTGAATCCTCCCCTTATCTCAAAACTTGATTTGATGTGGATATTCAATTATGATATGCAGCTTATTGACATGTTGATCACTGAATATAACTTATCAAATAATAGAATTAGAAACAGTGATCAATGTAAGCGTTGTAGCCCTTTTAGTCTTCTTTCTGGATCACCTTGAATCATCAGATTTGAGATTCGATAGTAAATTATGATTCAAACTAAAATGTATCCAGTCTAAATCTGAGTCAAAATTACTTCATCTTATCCGTTGATATTCTCTCTATCCATTTCCCTTGGATTTTGATTTTAGATTCGTTATCCATTTGGTATAAACTTTATGATTTGCTCTGATCTTCAGCTGAACATTTTTCCCAATCCTTGATTTGTTCTGGATGTGGTGATATCCTGATAGATCTTAAAGTAATCGAATTGATTCATCAAAATATGATTTTTAATTGACTAGATCTGGGATCATTCTCAGCTAACCACATAGATCCAGTTAAATCTGATTTCAACTGGTATTTATTTAGTTTAATCCTCTTTTTCTTCATTATTATCTTCTGCAAAATAGACATTTAAGATAAGAAATTAGCAGATTTATTATATAATAAATATAGGAGTATAATGAAAAGAATGTAAAATATGTGGACAATAAAAGGCCCTGTTTTTCATCTACCAAGGTGCAGATGAATTGACATTTGAGAAGATAGCAAATGCAACTACATCCAAATAAGTGAGGGATATACTTCAAAACTACTATAAAAGAGTAGAGAGGGTAAAGAAGGTTCGAGACCAAACACTTCGAAAGGAGTTCGAAGGCCTAGAGATGAAGATCAAAGAGTCAATTTTAGACTCTTTCACAAAAGTTCAGTCTGTTGTGAATCAATTGCGACGAAATGGCGAAACCATTGAAGATGTTCGAGTGAATGAGAAGATACTTCGATCGCTTGATTCAAAGTATGATTATATAGTTGTTGCTATTAAAGAAGACAAGGATCTAGAGGTCATGACCATTGATGAGCTTATGGTTTCTTTACAAATCCATGAACAGAGAATCAATAGAAGGCAAGAGCTGTTGGAGCAAATTCTGCAGTCAAAGCTTAAATTAAAAAGAAGAGTAGGGAAGCCAAAAACAAAAGGATAGATGATCGAACCGCATGAACTATCAAGGCAGAGGAAGCTTCCGAGGTCGTGGGGGATCTCAAGGATGAGGACAAGATGAAAGAAGTAGAGTCATTACCAAAAACTATGAAGAAATAGTGCAAAAACAAAGATTTGCAAGGAGTCGTGGAAAAGAAAATTTTTCTAAAAGAGGACAGTATGGAAAAATCTCAAATTCAATGTTACAATTGTAAGAAGTATAGTGATTATGCTTCAGAATGCTGGAATTGTGTCCCTAACCATATTGAAGAAGAAAGCAATTACATGGAAGAAGAACATGCTATGCTATTGGCTTTCAAAGGAGAAGACGTAAGTGAAAAATGTGGTACTTTGATACAGGTGTCAGCAATCATATGTGTGGAAAGAATAACATGTTCGTGGAGCTTGATGAATCAGCAAATGGCCTAATTTCATTTGGTGATTCCTCAAAGATCCCAGTAAAAGAAAAAGGCAAAATTCTAATTCGGCAAAAAGACAGGAGTCATCAGCTTATTTCTAATGTCTACTATGCTCCGGACATGAAGAACAATCTCCTCAGCTTAGGACAACTACTGGAAAAGGGATATATCATCCATATGGAAGATCGTCACCTTTGTATCACAGATCAAAAGAAGTGCTAATTGCAAAAGTTCAGATGACGAAGAATCGGATGTTCCTTCTAAATGCTCAAGTTGACAATGGGATGTGTTTGAATGCAAATATCAAAGATCCATCCTGGTTATGACATATGAGGTATGGACATTTAAATTTTAGAGATATCAAGTTATTATCTAAGCAACAGTTAGTGAAAAGACTACCTTTCATCGATCACTCAAAGAAACCATGCAAAGAGTGTCTACTTGGCAAACAACATTGAAGCAACTTTCCAAAAGAATCAACATTTAGAGCATTCAAATCTCTACAACTTGTTCATACAGACATTTATGGCCTAATCTCTCCAAATTCTCTGGAGGAAACAAGTACTTCCTAACGTTTATGATTTTTCAAGAAAAACTTGGGTCTATTTTTTTCAAAAACAAATTTGAAGCGTTCGAAATATTTAAAAATTTAAGACCTCTATAGAAAAGGAAAGTGGATATTTTCTAAAATCTATCAGGTCTGATAGAGGAGGGGAATCACATCCAAGGAATTTGAAGCTTTCTATGAAGAACAAGGGATTCGACACTCTCTAACAGCACCATACGCGCCCCAACAAAATGGAGTTGCTGAGAGGAAGAATCGAACAATCCTAAACATAGTGAGAAGCATGTGAAGCAGAAACAGATGCCCAAAACTTTCTGGGCTGAAGTTGTAGACTGCACCATCTACATTCTGAATTGAAGTCTAACCAGAAGCATATGGAATATGACGTCGCAAGAAGCATGAAGTAGACGGAAGCCTGGAGTTGGACACCTAAGGGTGTTTGGAAGCATCGCATATGCACATGTACCAAAACAAAGAAGAACCTAGTTTGATGATCTAGTGTCGAATTTTTTCTGATCGGCTACAATTCAAGGACCAAAGGCTACAAGTTATACGATCCATATAGCGGCAAAGTCATAGTAAGTAGAGATGTGGAGTTTGATGAAGAAAGACCAAAGAGTTGAAGGTACATACTCAATCACCTCCATCATCTTCAAATCTTGGTAGTTCTCAGGCATCATCATCACGACGACCAAATTCTTCTCCAAGGCCCCATAAGACGAACACTCTTCGAGTTGTACGAGGTAACGGAGGATGAGAACATTCTTACACTCTTTTGTCTATTTTCTGATTGTGAGCCTGTAGGCTTTGAAGAAGTCGTCCAAGATAGAAGACAGAAAGAAGCCATGGATGAAGAAATCAAGGCTATCGAGAAGAATAATACATGGGAACTTACCACACTACCGAAGGTAAGAAAGCAATTGGAGTCAAGTGGGTATACAAAGCAAAGAAGAATGTGAAAGGAGATATTAAATGCTATAAAGCTAGTTTGGTTGTCAAAGGTTACATTCAGAAGTTGGGATCGATTATGATGAGGTATACTCCCCTGTTGCTCGGCTTGAAACTATCAGATTAATCTTTTCTATTGCTGCTCAAAATAATTGAAAAATCTTTCAAATAGATGTAAAATTCGCATTTCTGAATAGGTATTTTGAAGAAGTATGTGCAGAACAACCTATAGGTTATGTAAGAAAGAACCAAAAGCACAAAGTATTGAAGTTAAAAAGAACATTATGCGGTTTGAAACAGGGATAAAGAGCTGAGAACAGCAGGATGAAATCACCTAGAAGGGGGGTGAATAGGTGACTAACTAATCTAATAATGAATTAATGCGCAATTAAAACTATATATGCAAACTAAAAATTCTTATGCTAAACACACAAGGTATAACACAAGAGTGTAACCGAATTCCCCGTGAAGGGCTCTGGACTATCTCCTCAAGATTCCTCTAGATAAGAGTTGAGGTACCGTTATGGCTCTCTTGGTTGAATACAAGTGTGAGCAAACAATCCCCAAGCATGTATCAATTAAGCACACAATATATCAAACATATAAGGATAAAAGCAATTTAAGCATGCAAGATATAAACACAAGTGATAGATAGAGAGAGCAATCGCAAACACGGGAGATTTGTTTTGAGGTTCGAGCATCCTTTCTCTACGTCCCCGCCTTCAACACTATGAAGGATTTTCACTAGAATCGATCCCACCGGATCACTCGGTTCCCCAACACCTACAAGGAGTTCACACTAGAACTCTTGGACTCACTAATCCCCTCACTTGTTCCCGCAAGAACAAACACACTGCAAGCACACTAACTTGCTGAGGCCGCATCTCTACACCGAGCTCTCAGTAGAACTCAAAACAACGCGAACCCGCAAGTCCGCCTCCTCAAATACAATGATGAACACTTTGGTGATCACAACACTTTGATCACCTAAAACAACTCTCACAACAACTCTCCTATAGGATGGATGTAGCAATGGAAAGCTCAAGTATGTGTCAGAAAAACTAGGATTGAATTGGTGGTGAAAAACTCAAAGAATCACTTTTACAAAACAATCCTGATAAACTTTTTCTTTTGATTTGGAAATATTTGCTCTTAAACAAGTGGAGAAAACCTCTAAATAAATGGGAAAAACTAGTTTTGAAACTCTCCAAAAATCTTGTAGAAAACAGCCCAAGAGATCCCCAATTTATAGGCATCCAAAAACTAGCCGTTGGGTCCAAATCAGCAGTTCAGACTGCTACCGTCGATCGGTCGGTCGGTCGACCTCCAATGGTCGGGTTTCCGACCGTTGAGCCACCGATCGACCGGAGCCTGTATACAGAGAGCAGAACTCTCTGCCGGTCGACCTCCCGGTCGACCGGGGCCATTTCCAGAGAGTAGAGCTCTCTGGCGGTCGATCGGCCCTCCAGCCAAATAAGGCGTGCACATTTTGTGCACGTCGGTCGACTACCCGATCGACCGACCTCTGGCTCGATCGACCGTGCGGTTGACCGGCCGAAGGCCAGAAACAGAATTATAAAAGTTGTCTTTTTTTACCTTTGATAAAATCCCATAAATCATTAAAAATCTACAAAAATGAGTTCATTGATATACTTTGAAATACAAACATGTTTGGTTAAAATTCAAAACATATTACAAACATTTTGAACTATTTTTGTGATTTTGAAATTTTGGCTTAAAACAAAATCCGTATTTTTTCAAATCGATTTTTCCAAAACTTCTCCAAATACAAAAGAAAGATATTTTAAACACTTTTGAAGCTTAGTGTGTATGAATATGATCCACTACACATTTATGATAAAATATCTATGTTTTTGACAATAAGCACTAAAATGGTTTTGATAAAACACATGTATATTTTGAATTCCAAAAATCAAACAAGTATTTTTTCTAGAACTAAAATCTTTTATAAAAATACATATAAATCTTGTGTGTGAATGTATATGATACTTGAACAATCTAACAACTAATCTATCCTTTATATTTTATCTAAAAATAAAATCTTAACAAAACAAATTTGGACACAAGTCTTCTTAGAAATCTTCACTTGAAGGTCTTCTTCTTCTTCTTGACTTGGTCCAAACCATGATCCAATGAGTTAGATCCTCTTGAGTACTTGATGTGGTCTTGATGCACAAGCTCTTGAATCAATACGTGCTAGCTCTAAAACTTTGACTTGAAATCCTTTATTGAAGCTAAGCACCTACTAAGATCTTGATCACATATCTGAGACTAATTTAAACATAAGATCATTAGTATTATAACTATATGAGTTAATCATCATCAAAACTAGAGTAATGGGCTTTTGGGTCAACAATCTCCCCCTTTTGATGATGACAAAACTCATGGAGTTATATATGCATGGATTAAAGTTAAGCTTCATAGAAGCTCCCCCTTAACTCATGCATAGCAATAAACAAATATATATTCAATAAAGTGCATAAAGCTAAACAAATATGTTGGCCCAAAGGCCTTCCACTCTAGTTTTGATGATGATTAACTCATATAGTTATGTGTACTAATAATCTTGTGATTTTAGTTTCAGATTATTAATCAAGATATTAGTTGGTGATTAGCTTCAACAAGATGATTTGAAAGCTTTCACATGTTGATTCAAGAGCCCGAGCGTCAAAGATCATATATAGCACTTGCTCGGTGGATCAAAGAGTTTTAGTTCGAGTCGGCTTGGAGACGGCGCTCTACAAGAAGACATTGATACCATAGTTTAGCTTTGTGTTTAGATCCAGATTGTAAAGATTATAATAGTATGATATGCTCAAGTTCACAACACACACGTTTCATGTTTTGATTTTCGATTTTTGGTTTAACCGATCTTGGTTTGCATGAATAGATATTATATCAAAATAAGTTTACATGGTTTAATGTATATTAGATTTGTTCTATATACATGCATGCTTCAACTACTTAGACAAACTTACTTTGATATACCTATTCATATGTTTTAGGTTTGTGTTTTAACAAAACTTTTTTTTTTTGGAATTAAAATCAAAAACTATGATATATATTTGTTTCATGTATATAGGATTATATCCATATACATCATGCCTAAATGTTGTTTAATATCATGTTTTTGTATTTGGATGAGTTTTTGGACAAAATGCATTTTCTATTCAAAAATTCAAGTTTTAGAAAATACATTTTTGGTTTTTGGCAAAATTTCTATAACACAAAAATAGTTCAAAATGTTTGAGATTTGTGTTAAACCTTTTAACACAAGTTTGTATTTCAATGAAAAATGATAAAACTATTTTTGTGAATTTTTAGAGATTTAATGGGAATTTTTAGGGTTAAAAAATTACATGTTTTTGCTGACCAGAACAGCCTCTGCCAGGCTAGGTCGGTCGACCGCTATGGTCGACCGCACCAAGTAGCCGGTCGATCGTATCAGTCGACCGACTTGCACGGATACGTGCACGCTGGCTGCCCCATGGGCCGGTCGACCGCCACGGGCGACCGACTGCATGCAGGTAACTCTCTGTTTGTTTCGGTCGACCAGGCGGTCGACCGGTAGCTGGCAACGGTCAAAATGTGACCATTGGCCGGTCGACCGACCGGTCGACCGTTAGGCCATTTTTGGCAGAATCTGCTGCCAACGGCTATATTTTTCTGGGGGCTATAAATACCCCATTGATGGCCTGTTTTCTCCAAGATTTTTTTGTGCGAATTTTTCCTTACTCTCTGGTGTTTTCACAGCAATCAAAAGAAGTTTTTGGATTTAAATTGAACAATCTATTTGGTATTTTTGCTAGGGTTTGGAAGATCAAAGAAAAGGGTTTTTGGGAAAAGAGTTTTTGATTCATCTCCTATATCTTGATTTCAGTTTTTCCCAAGGATTTTCTTTGTGATTTTGATTTCCATTCCATTGGTTTTCTCCACACTTGAGCTACATCTACTTTCTTATTCTATAGGATCTTTGTGTGGGAAAAAGAGATTGTTTGTGGTTGTTGTTTAGACCACCAAGTTGTAAACCAAATCTTTTCTTGGCTTTGTGCCTTTCCCTCATTGTGTTGAGGAGGTTGTGCATTTGGGTTGTATCCCTCAAGTTGTGAGGTGATCCTTGTGTTGCTTTGTGCTAATCCCTCAAGTTGTGAGGTGATTGATTGTTGGCTTAGAGTTGTGCCTCAAGGAGGAGGTTGTGTTTGTAAGGAGAGGAGTTGGGTACTCCTTGTAATTGTGATTGCCCCAAATCCTCGGTGGAGGTTCCCTTTGTGGGAGTCCTTTGTGAACAAGCTAGTGGACTTAAAATCCTTCTGTGTGAAGGCGGGGATGTAGAGCTGGGTGCTCGAACCTCGAAACATATCTTGTTGTTTGCGCTTGTTCCCTTGGCTCTTACTCTATCTCTCTCTCTCTTACTTTGTGCCTTGCATCAATTCATATTGTTCATTCATAATTATTTGCTTGGCTCGTTTGAGTGTGCATCTCTTGTTAATTGCAATTAGTTTTTAAATTTTGCATTTAGTTCAATAGATTAGCATTATCACCTATTCACCCCCCCTCTAGGTGATTTCAATTGGTATCAGAGCCTACGCTCCTAATATTTAGGTTTAACCACCTTGGAGTGAGATCTTGGTTTGCTAATCTTTATTTGTATTTTCATTTGCACACATTTAGTTTGCACTCATGGATAGCCCTCTTATGTCTGACTATTTTAGACTTGATGTTTGGAAGGCCAATATGAGTAGTCACTTAAAAAGCCTAGGACATCTAGTTTATCAAGCCACCGCTCAAGAATCCTACCCAAATAATAGCAAGCATAAGAAGGCCAATGCATTAGCACTTAAAACACTTAGAGCATCTCTTAATGAAGATCTTTTACCGGTATTTGATCATTATGATTCGGCTTTTGCAGTTTGGAGCATATTGACTTCTCCCGAGCTACCAAGGATTATCAACAAGTTGAGAAGATCTAGGAGAGACATGTCCGATGAGCATTGCCTCATGGTCCAAGGGATTGACTCCCTTGAGGTACAATCGGATTCTCAATTAGATGATTGCTCTAGTTCATATTGCTATGGATGCTTAGAAGTTCAAACTTTAAATGTAGAACTTGCCTCTAAGCTTGAAAATTTTGTGAAAAAACATAATCTTTTGAAAAAGAATAATCTTGAACTAAAAGAAGAAATGAAGGATTTGTGCTCAACTTTTGAATCGATTTTGCAAGAGAAAGAAGAGATTACTAGTGAACGTGACTCACTAAGATCTCAACTAGAACTTGCCCTAAAGGAAAATGATTTTTGAAAAGCAAAAAGGATTGTGATGATGTTGTGAAAAACAATGAGGTTTTATCTTCTAAATTAGATTTTGTTTTAAAAGATAACCTTTCATTGAAAAATAAAATTGATTCCATTACAAAAGAGTTGGAGTTGGTTTTAAAGAAAAATGAATCTTTGAAAATTGATATTGATTCTCATGTGTGCCATGCTAGTATAGCTTCTTCTTCTTCTAGCATACCTATTGCATGCTCCACTTTATCTTCTAGTATTGAAAATGACATAAATATTTTGAAGAAAAGTGTTGAATGTTTGGGCTCCACTTTGAGCCAATGTACTTTGAATCATACACGCTTGGAAACCTTGGTTCGCAAGAAACAAGTTCCATCTTTACATGTACACCCATCACGGCATACACATGCTCATCACGGACACAACCATAACATGTATGCTCATGTGTACACGTGTACACATTGTGGTCGAAAAGGCCATCTTGCTAGATTTTGCTATGATCGTTTACATATTGAAAATTTAGCAAATAATCTTGTTTGGGTTAGGAAAGATACTAATCCCCGTGGACCCAAAAGAAAATGGGTACCAAAGACCACCCCTTTGATTTTTGATGTAGGAGTGGGCTCTCGCATAACGTGAGAGTGTTGGTGTCTTGAAGTGGATGCGTTCCGTGCCTAAAGAAAACAATTTGGATGCATCACTTTCAAAGGGAGTTTGGTGGAGAGGACCACCATTGGTTTGGAGAACTAGAGAGGTGCCTTCATCGGTTTTGGTATCTATCTCTAACTCCGTTTTATTTGCATAATTTTCATGTTCATCATTCTATAGCATGTCTTATTGTTCATTATGCTTATGTCATGTTGATTAGTTTAGTGTTATACATGTTTAGTTACTTGAGACACCCATGGACCTATCTTTGTGTTCTCACTTTGTTTTAAACTAATATGTATGCCCTAGATCTAATGCACATGCATATACATATTGATCATATGGATGTTTATGATGTTTTGTTTTGATGACTCATGTTTTGTTTAGTATGATTGAATGCCATGTTTATTAGATCATTGACATGCATGTATAGCTTTTGAGATCACCCATGTTTAGATGGACCCATTTGTTGTGTTCTCACCATTCGTTTAGCTATTATGTATATCATGATTCTAATAGCATGTGGATTTACTTCATGATCATTTTTATGTCTATCATGTTGATTTATGTGTCGTTTTATGCTTCATGATTTGAATATAAGTTTAGATGTTAGTTTTCATGAAACTAGGATTTATACTTGTACATAGAATGGGCCACAAATAAATCTTTATATATGTTTGTGCTTGAATGCCTATTTGTACCCATTAGATGTGCTAGTATAGTCTAGTTTTGATGATTCATGCATTCTAACTTGTATTCCTCATTTTGGATATGTTTCTATGATCATGTGTTTTAACTTCATGTATATGTTTATCTTGTCCAAACTATTGATTATACATGTACATCTCTTGAGTCACGTACCTTCATGCATATATTTTTGTGGACTCATTATGTTTAGGATATGTATGTATACTTTAGTTTGTACATGACATACATATGCCTTGAAGTTTAAATCGTTTTGATGAGTTTCATGTTTTTAGGTAATTTCAATTGATAATGAAAATTTAGTTTTCAATGTGTTAATGCTTTTTTAAGGAATTTCACATGAGCTTAATTGGATATTTTCATGATTGTGTGTTTCACATTACACTTGTTCACTCACTTTATTAGTTTACTTATGATTTATTTTCATGAGACTATGATATGGGCTTTATGGACTTTGAGTGTTTAGTGATCATGTGATTTACATATGTTTCATGAAAAACAATTTTGTTTTATTCCTTGCTTGAAGGATAAAAGTTTTTTCTATAACTAGTTCGTATTCTTCACTTTGGTAGAGATTTTCAAACATACTACATTTTTCAAACCTATTTTTGAAAACCCCTACCCTGAAAGGGCGGTTGGATGGGCGATCATGCTCATGTATGCTTTATTGTGAAAATTATTTTTAAACTTGAACATGAATGGAAGGATAGGTAATATGAGATATACACTTGATCTTTTTTATTGTTTCAATTGGTATCATTGAACTCTTTCATTGGTATCAATCTTGACTTTTCTTGTATACTCATATATTTTTATGTATGTATGCTTACATTTCAAATAATATCAATTTCGATTTGTATCTAATATTCCATACATATATACTTGTTTATGATAAGCTTGAGTTTTCAACTTTGTTTCAATTGATTTAGCTTTCAATTGGTATCTTAATTCGAGCCTTATCATAGTTTTAATTGGTATTTCATAAAGGGGAGAAATCTTGTATTTCATCTTTCAATTGGTATTTCGCATTCCATCCCTTACTTTATGATAGAAAATAATAGTTTCAATTTGATATCATATGATTAAAAAGAATAATAATTTCAATTGGTATTAAGATTTATGTTTAGAAATTCAAAATTTGTAATGTTTAATTTCAATTAGTATCAAATTGTTTATTTACAATTGATATGATATTTGTTTACTTATCAATTGGTATCAAGATTTTTGTTTTTCAATTGGTATAGTTTCACTTTTAAATTGGTATCAATATACACTTCGTTGACACATTTTTAATTGGTATCATATTTGATTTGACCCCTTATTGATATTGTTTTTGTTTTAGACAAAAAGGGGAAGAACATTTTGTTTTTGATCATCCCTTATTGATTCTTTGCTTTGAACAAAAAGGGGAGTAGAATATGTTTATATTAGTTTTGTTTTGTTTTTTTTAACCCCTTTGTTGATGATTGACAAAAAGGGGAGAAGAATTTGAGTTTATATATGCCTATTTGTATGCATGTTAAAGAATTTGAGTTTATATATACATATTTGTATGCATGTTTTATGTTTTTATTAAGTTCATTTGGTATCAAAAGCATTATTTAAAGAACATGTTTATTTATGTTTATTTTGGTATCAAGAGCTTGTAAAGAGATCATTAGTTTTGTTTTGCAAATATTAAGTTTAATTGGTATTTAGACCATGTTTATTTGTTTAGTTTAATTTAATAGGTATCTAGAGCATGTTTATTTGTTTTTGAATTGGTATCTAGAGCATGTTTATTTGTTTTTGAAAATTTCATTGGTATCTTCCATTGGTATCTAGAGCCTTTCATTGTTTCATGTTTAGTATTCATTGCACATATTTGTTGTTTATCCCTATGCATGAGTTAAAGGGGAGCTTCTTTGAAGCTTAACTTTAATCCATGCATATATAACTCCATGAGTTTTGTCATCATCAAAAAGGGGGAGATTGTTGGCCCAAAGGCCTTCCACTCTAGTTTTTAAATTTCGCATTTAGTTCAATATATTAGCATTATCACCTATTCACCCCCTCTAGGTGATTTCAATTGGTATCAGAGCCGCTCTGATACCAATTGAAATCACCTAGAGGGGGGGTGAATAGGTGATAATGCTAATCTATTGAACTAAATGCGGAATTTAAAAACTAATTGCAATTAACAAGAGATGCACACTCAAACGAGCCAAGCAAATAATTATGAATGAACAATATGAATTGATGCAAGGCACAAAGTAAAGAGAGAGAGAGATAGAGTAAGAGCCAAGGGAACAAGCGCAAACAACAAGATATGTTTCGAGGTTCGAGCACCCAGCTCTACATCCCCGCCTTCACACAGAAAGATTTTAAGTCCACTAGCTTGTCCACAAAGGACTCCCACAAAGGGAACCTCCACCGAGGATTTGGGGCAATCACAATTACAAGGAGTACCCAACTCCTCTCCTTACAAACACAACCTCCTCCTTGAGGCACAACTCCAAGCCAACAATCAATCACCTCACAACTTGAGGGATTAGCACAAAGCAACACAAGGATCACCTCACAACTTGAGGGATACAACCCAAATGCACAACCTCCTCAACACAATGAGGGAAAGGCACAAAGCCAAGAAAAGATTTGGTTTACAACTTGGTGGTCTAAACAACAACCACAAACAATCTCTTTTTCCCACACAAAGATCCTATAGAATAAGAAAGTAGATGTAGCTCAAGTGTGGAGAAAACCAATGGAATGGAAATCAAAATCACAAAGAAAATCCTTGGGAAAAACTGAAATCAAGATATAGGAGATGAATCAAAAACTCTTTTCCCAAAAACCCTTTTCTTTGATCTTCCAAACCCTAGCAAAAACACCAAATAGATTGTTCAATTTAAATTCAAAAACTTCTTTTGATTGCTGTGAAAACACCAGAGAGTAAGGAAAAATTCGCACAAAAAAATCTTGGAGAAAACAGGCCATCAATGGAGTATTTATAGCCCCCAGAAAAATATAGCCGTTGGTAGCAGATTCTGCCAAAAATGGCCTAACGGTCGACCGGTCGGTCGACCGGCCAACGGTCACATTTTGACCGTTGCCAGCTACCGGTCGACCGAAACAAACAGAGAGTTACATGCATGCAGTCGGTCGCCCGTACGGTCGACCGGCCCATGGGGCAGCCAGCGTGCACGTATCCGTGCACGTCGGTCGACCGATACGGTCGACCGGCTACTTGGTGCGGTCGACCGTAGCGGTCGACCGACCTAGCCTGGCAGAGGCTGTTCTGGTCAGCAAAAACATGTAATTTTTTAACCCTAAAAATTCCAATTAAATCTCTAAAAATCCACAAAAATAGTTTTATCATTTTTCATTGAAATACAAACTTGTGTTAAAAGGTTTAACACAAATCTCAAACATTTTGAACTATTTTTGTGTTATAGAAATTTTACCAAAAACCAAAAACTGTATTTTCTAAAACTTGAATTTTTGAATAGAAAATGTATTTTGTCCAAAAACTCATCCAAATACAAAAACATGATATTAAACAACATTTAGGCATGATGTATATGGATATAATCTTATATACATGAAACAAATATATATCATAGTTTTTGACTTTAATTCCAAAAAAAAAATAAGTTTTGTTAAAACACAAACCTAAAACATATGAATAGGTATATCAAAGTAAGTTTGTCTAAGTAGTTGAGGCATGCATGTATATAGAACAAATCTAATATACATTAAACCATGTAAACTTATTTTGATATAATACTTATTCATGCAAATCAAGATCGGTTAAACCAAAAACCGAAAACCAAAACATGAAACGTGTGTGTTGTGAACTTGAGCATATCATACTATTCTAATCTTTACAATTTGGATCTAAACACAAAGCTAAACTATGATACCGATGTCTTCTTGTAGAGCGCCGTCTCCAAGCCGACTCGAACCAAAACTCTTTGATCCACCGAGCAAGTGCTATATATGATCTTTGACGCTCGGGCTCTTGAATCAACATGTGAAAGCTTCCAAATCATCTTGTTGAAGCTAATCATCAACTAATATCTTGATTAATGATCTGAAACTAAAATCACAAGATTATTAGTACACATAACTACATGAGTTAATCATCATCAAAACTAGAGTGGAAGGCCTTTGGGCCAACAATATATATATGCATAAACAAGGTGAGAGAAACATGCATAAACTAAAAATTCTTCTCCCAGAAACCTTCTCCCCATTTTTTTGTTTAAACTTTCAAAATCATTCTCCCTATTTTGTAAAATGCATAAACTCAATATATGCAAAAACTCAAATATGCACATATAAACTCAAAATCTTTCTCCCCCTTTTGTCAATCATCAACAAAGGGGTGAATAACAAATTAACAATAAGGATATATATATATATATATATATATATATATATATATATATATATTATATATATATATATATATATGCGATATACATTCATGAAGAGAGAGACGTGAAGCTAGCTCCCCTGTATACATGCATTACATGAAAAAGGGATGACAAAATCCTAACTCACATAAAGCTGTTGGCCCAGAGGCCTTCCACTCTAGTTTTGATGATGATTAACTCATGCAGTTATAGTTTACTAATAATCTTGTGATGTTTAGTTTCAGGTACTTAACCAAGATATTAGTAGGTGATTAGCTTCAACAAAGGTATTTTGGAGCTTTCATATGGTGATTCAAGAGCCCGAGCGTCAAAGTTCATATCTATCACTCGTTGGAGTCAAGCTCGGTGGATCATGTTTGGATCGAGTCGACTTGGAGACAGAGCTCTACAAGAAGATTTCGGTACTGTATTTAGTTTATAGTTGTTTAGATCTATTATAAATTTAGATAGTGTGATATGCTCAAGTTCACAACACACATACGTTTCATGTTTTGGTTTTCGGTTTTTGGTTTAACCGATCTTGGTTTTCATGATTAGATAGAATCAACAAGTTTACATGGTTTAATGTATACTAGATTTGTTCTATATACATCTATGCTTCAACTATTTAAACAAACTTAGTTTGATAGTCTATTTCATGAGTTTGGAGTTTTGGTATTTTAACAAAACTTATTTGTGGACTTATTGTCAAAAATATTGATATATATCTTTATATGTATATTGGATTCTATCCATATACTACATGCTTAAAAGTTGTTTCAATATTATGTTTTTGTATTTGGATGAGTTTTGGACAAATCGGATTTCCATTTCAAAATCCTAGTTTAGGAAAATACGGATTTTGGTTTTCGGCAAAATTTCTAAGTTACAAAAATAGTTCAAAATATTTGTAACATGGTTTGATTTTACTCAAACATGTTTATATATCAAAGTATTATATTGAAACTAATTTTGTGGATTTTTAGAGATTTTATGGGATTTTATCAAAGGAAAAATATCAAGTTTTCAATCCCTTATTAGTCCTGTTCTGGCTTCTGCCGGTCAACTGGACCGGTCGACCGAGTTAGGAGTCGGTCGACCGAGTCGGTCAACCGACGTGCACAGAACGTGCACGCCAGTTTGGCTGGAGGGCCGGTCGACCGACCCGGTCGACCGACAGAGAACTTCTGCTCTCTGGAAAGCCCTGGTCGACCGGGTCGGTCGACCGGCAGAGAGCTTTGCTCTCTGTTCCAGGCCACGGTCGACCAGGCCGGTCGACCGCTCCCCCAACGGTAAGAAATTTGACCGTTGGCGGTCAACCGGGCCGGTCGACCTACAGTCGTCCAGGCTGCTGACTGGACCCCAATGGCTAGATTTTTCCTTGGCCTATATATTGGGGTTCTTTGGGCTGTTTTGGACAGAATTTGAAGAGCCAAAAATTCCTATACTCTCTAGTGTTTTTATACAAGTTTCAAAAGAGTTTTGGGCTTTAAAGTTTACATTTGATGTGGTGTTTTTTTTAGGGTTTGGAAAATCAAAGAAAAGTGATTTTGGGAAAAGTATTTTGGTTAATCTTCTTCATCCTTATTTCTAGTTTTTCCCAAGGATTTTCTTTAAGTATTTATTTTCCATTCCTTGTGTTTTTCTCACACTTGAGCCATATCATTCTATCCTATCTATTAGGATCTTTGTTTGTGGGAAAATTAGTTTGTGGTTGTGGAAACCACCAAGTTGTAAACTTCCTTCATTGTGATATCCCTCTAGTGAGAGGAGATTGATTTGGCATTCCTCTATTGTGAGGTGATTGTGAAAGTTGTGGTTGGCTCCGTCTAGTGAGAGGTGGAGATTGTGTTTTGCTCCCTCTAGTGAGAGGTGGAGTTTGTGTTGGAATCCCTCAAGTGTGAGGCGATTGATTTGTATTGGCTAAGTGCCTACCCCTCTTGTGTGAGGTGGTTTTTGTGTTGGTTGTGCCTTGCCTCTGTGAAAGGTTGTATTTGGTTGAGGGAGGAGTTGTGTACTCCCGATTGTATTTGCCTCAAATTCTCAGTGGAGGTTCCCTGTGTGGGAGTCCTGTGTGGACAAGTTAGTGGAAATCCTTCTGTGTGAAGTCGGGGACGTAGAGCTGTGTGCTCGAACCTCGAAACAAATCTCGGTGTTTGCGTTTGATCAATTGACTCTAACTCTCTCTCTCTCTCTTTTATATTGTGCCTTGCATTGTTTCATATTGTCATATCATACTTATATGCTTGGTTGTGATTGTGTGTGTGCCTCACTTGTGTTTAACCACGAGAGCTTCATATAGCACCTCAACTCTTATTTAGAGGAATCAAGAGGAGTTAGTCCAGAGCCCTTCACCGGAAATTTGGCTACACTCGTTGGTTACATTAAGTGTGTTGCCATTTTAGTTTTAATTTCTGCATTTTGTTTATTAGATTAGCCGTACACCTATTCACCCCCCTCTAGGTGTACTTACAATTGGTATCAGAGCCTACGCTCCTGATATTAGGTTTAACCACCTAGGAGTGTGATCTTGATTTCCTAATCTATCATTTGCATTTGTATTTGCACACATATGTTTGCACTGATGGATAGCCCTCCCATGTTTGATATCTCTAGACTTGATATATGGAATGTTATGATGAGTTGTCATTTAAAAGCCCTAGGTTATAAAGTTTACCTTGCCATTACCAAGGAATCCTACCTTAGTGATAGCAAGCATATAGAGGCCAATGCACTAGCCCTAAAGGCACTTAGAGCATCTCTTGATAAAAAATATTTACATGTATTTTCTCACTATGATTCCGCTTTTGCAGTATGGAACATTTTGACATCTCCTGAGCTACCAACGCTTATCAATAAGAAGAGGAAATCTAGTCGAGACGAGTCCGACGAACGTTGCTTCATGGTCCAAGGGAATGACTCCCTTGAGGAACAATCAAAAACTCAACTAGATGCTAGTACTAGTTCATATTGCAATGAGGGTATGGATTGTAAGTACAGCTAGAGGGGGGGTGAATAGGTGTACCGCTAATCTAATGAACTAAATGCGAAAATTAAAAACTAATTTGCAACTACACTTAGTGCAACCAACGAGTGTAGCTGAATTCCCCCTGAAGGGCTCTGGACTAACTCCTCTTGATTCCTCTGAATAAGAGTTGAGGCGCTATATGAAGCTCTCGTGGTTAAGCACAAGTGAGGCACACAAGCAAACACAACCAAGCATATAGGAATAAGCAATATGAATAGATGCAAGGCACAACACAAGCATATAAGATATGACAATATGAATGATGCTATTCACAAAGGTAAAGAGAGAGAGTTGAGAGTCAATTGATCAAACGCAAACAAGAAGATGTGTTTCGAGGTTCGAGCACCGAGCTCTACGTCCCAGCCTTCACCGAGAAGGATTTCTAATCCACTAGGAGTACCGAACTCCTCTTTCAACCAATACAACCTCCTCCGAGGCAATACAAATGGTCTACCGAAGACCGGAGTACCAAACTCCACCAATACAACCAAATCCACCTCACCGAGAGGGATACAAGCACAATCCACCTCTACCGAAGAGGGATACAAATACCAACCAACTCCACCTCACCAAGAGAGAGTAAACCACAACCTCAACCTCTACCAAAGAGGGAGCACCCCACAATCCAAATCAACCTCTACCAAAGAGGGATATCCAACAAAGAAGGGTTTACAACAAGGTGATCACAAAAGACCACAAACTCAATTTTTCTCACAAATAAAGATCCTAATAGAATAGGATAGGAGATATAGCTCAAGTGAAAAACAAGTGTTTTGATCAAAGAAAATCTCTTGAGAAAATACCAAATAGATATAGATTTTTAGATCAAGAAACTAATTCCCAAAACCTATTTTCTTTGAAATAAAACAAAACACTTTAAAACAAATAAGATGAATCTTTTTGCTCTTTAAACACTTTTGAAAAGTTGCTTTGAAAACCAGAGAATAGGGAAATTTTTGCTCTAAAAAATCTTGCCAAAATCCCAAAGAAATGGGGCTTAAATAGCCCTCCATCAAAAACTAGCCGTTGGGACTGTTTGTCAGTCCTGGCGGCTGGTGGTCGACCGCCCGGTCGACCGCTAACGGTCATATTTTTGACCATTGGAAGCCAGCGGTCGACCGGCCGGTCGACCGTAAAAAAACAGAGAGCAAAGCTCTCTGGCCCGGTCGACCGCCCGGTCGACCGGCCCAAGTGTCTGGCCAACGTGCACAGGCTTGT
Source organism: Agave tequilana (assembly GCA_038442645.1). Classification (NCBI taxonomy): domain Eukaryota; kingdom Viridiplantae; phylum Streptophyta; class Magnoliopsida; order Asparagales; family Asparagaceae; genus Agave; species Agave tequilana. Next base: position 164,147 of record JAVJIF010010470.1, on the reverse strand, counting down.
GCACGTCGGTCGACCGACTCTGGGGTCCGGTCGACCGGTCGGTCAACCGCCAGAGCCTGTCAGGCAGAAATCTGGGTCAGAAAAACTTGTTAAAAAATATTCTAATAAATCCCATAAATCTTCTAAAATTCCACAAAAATAGTTTTATCATTTCTCATTGATATACAAATATGTGTTAAAAATTTCAACACAAATATCAAACATATTGAACCATTTTTGTGTTATGGAAAAATTACCGAAAACCAAAACCTGTATTTTTCCAAACTTAGACTTTTCAAATAAACTTTGTCCAAAACTTATTCAAATACAAAAACATGATATTTAAACACTATTAGGCATGATGCATATGGACATAGGTCTAATATACATGAAACATATACATATCCATGTTTTTGACTTTATTTCCAAAATATGTTTTGTTAAAACACAAAACCTCATGAATATGTTGGAACTTGTTTTGATGAAGACTTATGTGACGCATGTCATTTGGAGCTCTAACACATGACGAATCAAGAGTTCTACATGATCAAGATGTCCCAAGGAGAGTTGATATGATGTATTTTGTAAAGATGATATAGCATGTAAAAAGCCTTGACACATACACTCATATCACAGTCCTGTTAGTCGACTTACAGTTCCTTATAGTCGACTAATAAAATATGTAGTCGACTTGACCCAAACCCTAGTCGACTAAGTCTTGTGTCCAAAAATAGACCCAACTCTCTGTTTGTGCATTAGTCGACTTGACAGTAAAATGTAGTCGACTAATAGCAAAGTGTAGTCGACTAACCCTTGTCCCCTAGTCGACTAATCCCTGGTTCAGTCGACTTATAGTTAATTGCAGTCGACTTGATTCAGTTATCCAGAAAACTGTCAGTCCAACGTATCTGACCCTAGTCGACTTATAGTCAAACCTAGTCGACTTATAGTAGGAAAATTGCCTAGTCTAGTCGACTAACTCCATAGGCAAGTCGACTTAGACAGTTTCTGACTGTTGGACAGTTTTCGTTATCTGGTCTTTTGTGCAACGAATTCCAACGTTCCATTTGTTTGATTTGCACCTCTAACTGCTCTAACTTACCCTAGTCTTCATCTATATAAAGGGTGGTTAGTCCAAAGGCCAAATACTAAGAAAAATCTTCAGTTTTTCAAAAGCCAAAAATTCTGTCAAAATCTGAAAACTGTTTTTCCAACTTCTGTTCTTCACCAAAAGTCATTTCCATAGTGAAGTTCTCTAAAGTTTCTCCTATACTAGACCTTGTCCACGTTCATACACAATACCAAGGCTTATAGGAAAGTTGTAATACTCAAAGCAAGCATTGTACACGGGTGGCTTCTTGGTGTAGAGGCAGTTGTACAAGGTGAAGTTTATTCTCTTGGTGGAAGAGAAGGTGTTCTCTTGGATGTAGAGAAGGTGTACATATTTGGCAAAGGGGATTTGTCAAGTGGTGTGCATGGTTGTGATTTTGGGTGTACAAAATCAAGGATAAAGGAAAATCTCAAGCGGGTGGCTTGGGGAGTGGATGTAGGTCACGAGGACCGAACCAGGATAAATCTCTCGTGTTTGCATTGTCTAAACTTTTCTGAGATTTGATTTCCTTTACTGCAAGTTATTTATTTGTTTAACGTTAATCCTTCTTTGTTTAGTATTTGTGTTGACTTTGTAGTTTAGATCCATAAGTGCCAACAGAGAAAGTTTCGCATTTGGCATCATCTCGGGACCAACAGAATAGGCATATCAAAATAAGTTTGTCTAGGAAGTTAAGCATGTATGTATATAGAACACATCTAATATACATAAAATCATGTAAACTTATATTGATACTAACTATTCATGAAAACCAATATCGGTTAAACTAAAAACCGAAAACCAATATCCAAAACATAAAACATGTGTGTATTGTGAACTTGAGCATATCACATATCTAATCTTTACACATGAATCTAAAACACAAACTAAACTAGGATACCTAAGTCTTCTTGTAGAGCGCCGTCTCTAAGCCGACTCGATCCAAAACTCCGTGATCCACCGAGCTAGACTCTAACGAGTGCTATGTATGATCTTGTTGCTCGGGCTCTGGAATCACCATGTGAAAGGCTTCAAAACTCCTTTGTTGAAGCTAATCACCAACTAATATCTTGATTAATGATCTGAAACTAAAATCACAAGATTATTAGTAAACATAACTACATGAGTTAATCATCATCAAAATTAGAGTGGAAGGCCACTGGGCCAACATGGATGCACAAGCCTTAAATGATGAACTTGCTAAAAATTGTGAAAATTTGATTTCAAAATACAAACTTTTGAAAAAGGATAGTCTTGGTTTAAAAGAAGAAAATAAAAATTTATCTTCTAGACTTGAGATTGCTTTGCAAGAGAGGGATGAGATTTCAAGTGAACTTGACTCACTTAAATCCCAACTTGAACTTACCCTTAATGAAAACAAAATTTTGAAAACCAAAAATAATTGTGAAAATGTTTTAAAGAAAAATGAGGCATTATCTTCAAAAGTTGATTTTGTTGTAAAAGAAAATGAATCTTTAAAAATGAAAATTGTTTCTATTTCAAAGGAATTGGATTTCATGTCTAATGAAAATGTTTCTTTGAAAAATGATTTGTCTACACATGTTTGCCATGCTAGTATAGATTCACCATCTAACTCATCTATTGCATGTACCTCTTCTAAAATTGAAAAAGATATATCTATGCTTAAGAAGAGTGTTGATTGTTTGGGCTCCACTTTGAGCCATTGTGCCTTGAAACATACACGATTGGAATTTATGTTACGAAAGAAACAAGTTCCTCCTATGCATGCACACAAACCACGACATACACATGCTTCCCACGTTCACTCCCATGATACGATGTATGCTCATGTGTACACATGTACACATTGTGGACGTAAGGGCCACCTTGCTAAATTTTGCTATGATAAGATACATAATGTAAATTTAGCAACTAAATTTGTTTGGGTTAAGAAAGGTGCTAACCCCCATGGACCCAAAAGAGTGTGGGTACCAAAGACCACCCCTATTGTATTTGATGTAGGTGTGGGCTCTCGCATGACGTGAGAGTGATGGTGCCTTGAGGTGGATGCGTTCCGAGCTTAAAGAGGACTATGTGGATGCATCACTTTCAAGGAAAGTTTGGTGGGAGGACCACCTTGTTTTGGAGACATGGATAGTTACCCTCATGTTTTTGGTAACTATCTCTTACTCCTTATTTATATTTGCATGCTTTTAGATCATTCATTTATAGCATGTTTTTTTAATGTTCATTATGTCATATGCCATGTTTATTAGTCCTATGACATGCATGATTAGTATTTGAGACACCCATGTTTATATGGACCCATATTTAGTGTACTCACTTTAGTTTAACTAATGTGTATGTCCTAGATCTAATGCATGCGCATGATCATATGAGTTTTGTTTTGATTTTTATGCTTCATATTTTGATTACATGTTTGGATGTTAGTTTTCATTAAAACTTGGATATATACTTGTACAACTAGTGAACCACAAATAGATCATTATATGTTTGTACTTGAACGCTCATTTGTACCCATTAGATGTACTAGTATAGCCTAGTTTTGATGATTCATGCATTTGACTTGTATTCCCATTTTGTACATGTTTTCACTTAACTTCATGTATATGTCTATTTTGTCTAAACTATTACTATACATATACATCCTTGAACCACTTGCCTTCATGCATATATTTTTGTGGACTCGTTTATATTTGGATATGTCTGTATAGTTTAGTTTGTACATGACATAAATATACCTTGAAGGAATCTAGTTTTGATGATTTTCATGTTTTTTTAAGGAATTTCTTATTAAGCTTAATTGCATATTTTCATGATAATGTGTTTCACATAATTCTTATACACTCACTTTATTTAATGTTTTCTCATGATTTTGTTTTCATGAATACAATTTGTGATATATAGATTTTGAGTGTTTGGTGATCATGTGACTTACATGTTTTTCATGGAATATATTTTTTGTTTTATTCCTTACTTGAAGGATTTCGTATTAGTTTACAAATTTTTCTTATAACTAGTTCGTATTCTTAATTTTGGAAGAGTTTTCAATTATGCTAAACTATTTTCAAACCTATTTTTGAAAACCCTTTCCATTTAAGGGCGGTTGGTTGGGCGACCATGCCTTGTATACTTATTATTGAAAATCATTTTAAACATGTGCATGAAATGGGTGGTAGGAAGTATGAGTTATACACTTGATCATATTATGTTTTCAATTGGTATCATTGGATCTTTTCAATTGGTATCACTATTGACATTCTTTTTATATACTCATATATGTTTCTATATATGTATACTTACACTTCAAATAGTATCAATTTCGATTGGTATTCAATTTTCCATACATATATATATATATGCTTTATTTGTGCTTACTATATTTCTATATCTTTGAGCACAAATTTCAGTTATGTTAAGCTTGATTTCTTAAATGACTATTATATTTCAATTGATTATGTCTCAATTGGTGTCTTATACAAGCTTATGCATCATTTTATTTGGTATTTCATAAAGGGGGAGAAAATTCATATTTCATATTTTATTGGTTTTGTTATTTTACTCCCACACTTTATGCTCAAAATGATTTATTTACTTACAATTGGTATTTAAATTGGTATTTACTTTCAATTGGTATCAATTGGTATTTAAATTTATATTAAAAACATTTGTTTTATGTACTTTAAATTGGTATGTCTTGCTTTAATTTATTTTAATTGATATCATGATGCACTCAATTGATATATATTTTTTCAATTGGTATCATAATGTTTTGTTTTGATTTCACCCCTTATTGATATTCTTTTTGTTTAAGACAAAAAGGGAGAGAACATTGTTTTATTGTTTTCGTTGACCCCTTTGTTGATGATTGACAAAAAGGGGAGAAATATTTGAGTTTATATGCATGTTTATAGTTTATTTGTAAGTTTATATCAAAGTTGTTTCATATTTATATTTTTTATTGTTGTTATCAAAACTTTTATTGATTATCTTCCAATTGGTATCAAGAATTTTTATTGATTGAATTTTTTTATTGATTGGTATCAAGAGTTTTTATGTTGCTTTTGTTGATTAAGTTTTCACATTGAAATTTTTATTGGTATCAAGAGCAATTATTAAAGAACATGTTTATTTTAAAAAGGAAAAGGAATTTATTTTAAAAGTTTGGTATCAAGAGCATGTTCATTTCATTGTTTAATGCATGTTGATGCATATTCATGTTTAGTATTCATTGCATATATTTATTGTTTATTGTTATGCATGAGTTAAGGGGGAGCTTATTTGAAGCTCAACTTTAATCCATACATATATAACTCCATGAGTTTTGTCATCATCAAAAAGGGGGAGATTGTTGGCCCAGAGGCCTTCCACTCTAGTTTTGATGATGATTAACTCATGTAGTTATAGTTTACTAATAATCTTGTTATGTTTAGTTTTAGATACTTAACCAAGATATTAGTAGGTGATTAGCTTCAACAAAGGTGTTTTGGAGCTTTCATATGGTGATTCAAGAGCCCGAGCGTCAAAGTTCATATCTATCACTCGTTAGAGTCAAGCTTGGTGGATCACGTTTGGATCGAGTCGACTTGGAGACAGAGCTCTACAAGAAGATTTCAGTACCGTGTTTAGTTTATAGTTGTTTAGATCTATTATAAAGTTAGATAGTGTGATATGCTCAAGTTCACAACACACACATGTTTCATGTTTTGGTTTTCGGTTTTTGGTTTAACCGATCTTGGTTTTCATGAATAGATAGAATCAACAAGTTTATATGGTTTAATGTATATTAGATTTGTTCTATATACATCAATGCTTCAACTATTTAAACAAACTTAGTTTGATAGTCTATTTCATGAGTTTGGAGTTTTGGTATTTTAACAAAACTTATTTGTGGACTTATTGTCAAAAATATTGATATATATCTTTATATGTATATTGGATTCTATCCATATACTACATGCTTAAAAGTTGTTTCAATATCATGTTTTTGTATTTGGATTAGTTTTGGACAAATCAGATTTCCATTTCAAAATCCTAGTTTTGAAAAATATAGATTTTGGTTTTCGGCAAAATTTCTAAGTTACAAAAATAGTTCAAAATATTTGTAACATGGTTTGATTTTACTCAAACATGTTTGTATATCAAAATATTATATTGAAACTATTTTTGTGGATTTTTAGAGATTTTATGAGATTTTATCAAAGGAAAAGTACCAAGTTTTCAATCCCTTATTAGTCCTGTTCTGGCTTCTGCTCGGTCGACCGGACCGGTCGACCGAGCTAGGAGTCAGTCGACCGAGTCGGTCGACCGACATGCACAGAACGTGCACGCCAATTTGGCTGGATGGCCGGTCGACCGACCCGGTCGACCGCCATAGAGCTTCTGCTCTCTGGAAAGCCCCGGTCGACCGGGTTGGTCGACCGGCAGAGAGCTCTGCTCTCTATTCCAGGCCACGATCGACCGGGCCGATCGACCACTGCCCCAACGGTCAGAAATTTGACCGTTGGCAATCGACCGGGCCGGTCGACCTACAGCCGTCCAGGCTGCTGACTGGACCCCAACGGCTAAATTTTTCCTTGGCCTATATATTGGGGTTCTTTGGGCTGTTTTGGACAGAATTTGAAGAGCCAAAAATTCCTATACTCTCTAGTGTTTTTATACAAGTTTCAAAAGAGTTTTGGGCTTTAAAGTTTACATTTGATTTGGTGTTTTTTTTAGGGTTTGAAAAATCAAAGAAAAGTGATTTTGGGAAAAGTATTTTGGTTAATCTTCTTCATCCTTATTTCTAGTTTTTTCCAAGGATTTCTTTGAGTATTTATTTTTCATTCCTTGTGTTTTTCTCACACTTGAGCCATATCATTCTATCCTATCTATTAGGATCTTTGTTTTGTGGGAAAATTAGTTTGTGGTTGTGGAAACCACCAAGTTGTAAACTTCCTTCATTGTGATATCCCTCTAGTGAGAGGAGATTGATTTGGTATCCCTCTATTGTGAGGTGATTGTGGAAGTTGTGGTTGGCTCCGTCTAGTGAGAGGTGGAGATTGTGTTTTGCTCCCTCTAGTGAGAGGTGGAGTTTGTGTTGGAATCCCTCAAGTGTGAGGGGATTGATTTGTATTGGCTAAGTGCCTATCCCTCTTGTGTGAGGTGGTTTTTGTGTTGGTTGTGCCTTGCCTCTGTGAGAGGTTGTATTTGGTTGAGGGAGGAGTTGTGTACTCCCAATTGTATTTGCCCTAAATCCTCAGTGGAGGTTCCCTGTGTGGGAGTCCTGTGTGGACAAGTTAGTGAAAATCCTTCTGTGTAAAGGCGGGGACGTAGAGCTGTGTGCTCGAACCTCGAAACAAATCTCAGTGTTTGCGTTTGATCCATTGACTCTAACTCTCTCTCTCTCTTTTATATTGTGCCTTGCATTGTTTCATATTGTCATATCATACTTATATGCTTGGTTGTGATTGTGTGTGTGCCTCACTTGTGTTTAACCAAGAGAGCTTCATATAGCACCTCAACTCTTATTCAGAGGAGTCAAGAGGAGTTAGTCCAGAGCCCTTCACCGGGAATTCGGCTCACTCGTTGGTTACATTAAGTGTGTTGCCATTTTAGTTTTAATTTCCGCATTTTGTTCATTAGATTAGCCGTATACCTATTCACCCCCCTCTAGGTGTACTTACAAAAGCATAATATGCAATGCATAAGTGGAGATGTGAAGCTCCCCCTATGCACGTGTATCACATAAAGAAGTGATGTCAAGCTCCTCAATACAAGATACACTCAACATGAATCAATATATAGAAGAGATGTTAAGCTTCCCTTGCATATAGGCAATACATATCAAAACATTTTTAAATCACTTTAAAACATATTTTGAGAACTCACAAGATTTTTGATACCTATTGAAATTGGAATTGAAACATTTTGTACATTTTGATACCAATTGAAATTGAAACATTTGTACATTTTGATACCAATGAAGGTAAAGTATTTTATATTTTAATACCAATTGAAATACATGGTAAATTTTGATACCAAATAAAAGGTAAAACATTTGTGATACCAATTGAAATTGAAACCCAATTGGAAATCAAAACATATTGATACCAATTGAAGTATATTGTAAATTTTGATTTCAACAAAATACCAATTGAAAATAATGCATAAGCTTATTAAAGTGCCAATTAAGATACCAAATGAAATCAAGATTTAAGTCAAGCTTAGCATAAACATAATTTGTGCTTTAAACATGTAATTATATTGTAACTCAAGCACAATCAAATCATATATATGTATGAAAAGGAAAATACCAATAGAAATTGATATTACTTGAAATGTGAAGCATACATATATAGAAAAAAAATATGAGTATATACAAAAAAAAATATCAATTGTAATACCAATTGAAAATATGATAAGAATCAAGTGTATAACTCATAACGATCCACCATTTTCATTTACATGATAAAAGATATTTAATTTGAGCATATAAGGCATGGTCGCCCATTCATCCGCCCTTGAAGGGGTTGGTAGGGGTTTTCAAAAATAAGAGTTTGAAAATATTTTGCAAAATTTGAAAACTCTACCCATTGAAGAATAAATAACTAGTTAAAGTAATTTATGAAAAAACTAGTTAAAGATCCTTCAAACATGAAACCAAATCATATAAATCTCATGAATCATACCAAATACATAAGAGTTGTCACTTGAAATCGATAAGGCTCATAAAAGTGTTCATGAAACAAAGTCATGAATAAACAAAAAAATAATGTGAGTGTACAAGCATCACGTGAATAGCATATTCATGAAAATAGTCAATGAGACTCAAAAGCATCAAACAAGAAATTCTTTTATCAAACAAATATGAAAATCATGAAAATTCATTTTTCATTTAAGGACAAACTTCAAGGCATATGTATGATTTATCAAAACTAACAATATACATACATATCCTAACTTAAATGAGTCCATAATAGTATTTGCATGAAGGCAAGTGACTCAAGGGTATACATGTATATTTATTAGATTTAGACAAAAGTAACATATGCATGAAACAAAACATGCGTAGGAATAGGAAAAACAAGTTAAAATGCATGAATTATCAAAACTAGGCTATACAGGTACACGTAATGAGTACAAATGAGCAATAAAGTACAAACATATATGAATCAAATGTTGCTCACTACTTGTACAAATATGGACACAAGTTTTGACAAAAATTACATCTAAACAAGTTATTCACCACATGAAGCACAATATTAAAAACATGCTAAAAATATATATATTAAAGCATGTAAGCTAAATTAGGAGTTTAGAGATAGTTACCAACCAAATGCACTATTCTCTAAGTCTTCAAAACATGGTGGTCCTTCCACCAAACTTACTTGATAGCGGTGCATCTATTTGTAGTGTCCATTAAGCCCATGCATCCACCACCAAGGCACCAAATCTCTCACGTCATGTGAGAGCCCACACCTACAACAAAAACAAGAGGTGGGGACTTTGGCACCCATTTTCTTTTGGGTCCACCAGGGTTAGCATTATTTGGAACCCAAACATTATTAGCAAAATTTAAAATATTTATCTTATCATAACAAAACTTTGCTAAATGGCCTTTGCGGCCATAATGTGTACATTTGTACACTCTAGTATGTACATGTGAATGAGTGTGATCATGGTATGCAAAGTGTGCATATGCATGTTGTGGGCGATGTGCATGAACATGTGGAGCTTGTTTCTTTTGAAACAAGGTTTCCAATCTAAAATGGTTAAATGCACAATTGCTCAAAGTTGAGCTCAAGCAATCAATTCTATTTTTCAAAAATTTAATCTCATTTTTATCAATGGAGGCATGAGAAGCATGATGAGAATGAGAATCAACACTCTATTTCTTTTTAGAAATATTTTCTTTTTCTTTCGAAACAAATTTTCTTTTTAAAGAGTTATTTTCTTCCAAAATGATTTCTTTTTCTTTTTCCACCAAAACAATTTTATTTTTCAAAGAAGTATTTCCTTCACAAAGATCATTTACCTTAGAGGACAAGAAAATATTCTCATTTTTCAAAAATTCGTTTTCTTTTGAAATGCATTCCAATTTATTTTGAAAAGAATCTTTTTCTTTTAACAAGGAATCAAATTTATTTTTCATTTTCTGGTTATCCTTTTTATGCATGTCATATTTTTCTAGAAGTTATTGACAAAATGAAGCAAGTTCCTTATAAGACATGTCAACATCCTCATCAAGCTCGGATTCGGAGTTTACCTCAAGGGGGTTATCCCCTTGGAGCATGTAGCATACGTTGGAAGCTTCACTTTCAACATTCGAGTCGCTCCTCACATAGTATTGCTCTTGTTCGTCAAGGAAGACTATAGTGTTCCATACTACAAAAACCGAATCAAAGTTAGAAATCCTAGATAAATTTCATCATTTAAGGTACTCTTTAATGCATGGATGGCTTTTTCATTAGCCTCTAGATGTTTGTCATTTAAACAATAAGAGTCTTTAACAGTGGCAAAATAAACATGAATACCTAGGGCTTTGAGTTATAATAACATCTTAACTTTCCAAATTTAGATGTTAAGAATATCAAAAATGAGAGGTGACATGAAATCCATGTGTGTGTACAAATATTGTGATTAGCTATAAATAAGGATCTTTAACTCTAGGTTGTTAGACCCAAATCAAGAGCACTTGGCTCTGATACCAATTGAAATCACCTAGAGGGGGGTGAATAGGTGACTAGCTAATCTAATGATGTATTTATGCGGAATTAAAACTATATATGCAAACTAAAAATTCTTATGCTAAACACACAAGGTATAACACAAGAGTGTAGCCAAATTTCCCGTGAAGGACTCTGGACTATCTCCTCAAGATTCCTCTAGATAAGAGTTGAGGTGCTGCTATGGCTCTCTTGGTTGAATACAAGTGTGAGCAAACAATCCCCAAGCATGTATCAATTAAGCACACAATATATCAAACATATAAGGATAAAAACAATTTAAGCATGCAAGATACAAACACAAGTGAGAGATAGAGAGAGCAATCGCAAACACGAGAAATTTGTTTCGAGGTTCGAGTACCCTTGCTCTACGTCCCCGCCTTCAACACTATGAAGGATTTCCACTAGAATCGATCCACCGGATCACTTGGTACCACAACAGCTATAAGGAGTTCACACTAGAACTTTTGGACTCACTAGTCCCCTCACTTATTCCCGCAAGAACAAACACACCACAAACATACTAGCTTGCCGAGGCCGCACCTCTACACCGAGCTCTCACTAGAACTCGAAACAACGCGAACCCGCAAGTTCGCCTCCTCAAATATAATGATGAACACTTTGGTGATCACAACACTTTGATCACCTAAAACAACTCTCACAACAACTCTCCTATAGGATGGATGTAGCAATGGAAAGCTCAAATATGTCTGAGAAAAATTAGGATTGAATTGGTGATGAAAAACTCAAAGAATCACTTTTACAAAACACTCTTGATAAACTTTTCCTTTTAATTTGGAAATATTTGCTCTTAAAGAAGTGGAGAAAACCTCTGAAATAGATGGGAAAAACTAGCTTTAAAACTCTCCAAAAATCTTGTAGAAAACAGCTCAAGGGAGCCCCAATTTATAAGCATCCAAAAACTAGCCATTGGGGTCCAAATCAGCAGCTCAGACTGCTGCCGGTCGACCGCCAATGGTCGGATTTTTGACCGTTGAGCCACCGGTCGACCGGAGTCTAGATACAGAGAACAGAACTCTATGCCGGTCGACCGCCCGGTCGACCGGGGTCATTTCCAGAGAGCAGAGCTCTCTGACGGTCGACCGGCCCTCCAGCCAAACAAGGCGTGCACGTTTTGTGCACGTCGGTCGACCGACCTCTGGCTTGGTCGACCAGCCGAAGGCCAAAAACAGAATTTTCAGGGATTTAAAAGTTGTCTTTTTACCTTTGATAAAATCCCATAAATCATTTAAAAATATAACAAAAATAAGTTCATTGATATACTTTGAAATACAAATATGTTTGATTAAAAATCAAAACATATTACAAACATTTTGAACTATGTTTGTGTCTTAGAAATTTTGGCTTAAAACAAAATTCGTATTTTTCCAAATCGATTTTTTCAAAACTTCTCCAAATACAAAAATAAGATATTTTAAACACTTTTGAAGCTCAGTGTGTATGGATATGATCCACTACATATATATGATGAAATATCTATGTTTTTGACAATAAGCACTAAAATGGTTTTGGTAAAACACATGTATATTTTGAATTCCAAAAACCCAAACGGCATTTTTCTAGAACTAAAATCTTTTATGAAAACACATATAAATCTTGTGTGTGAGTGTATATGATACTTGAGCAATCCACCAACTAATCTATCCTTTACATTTTATCTAAAAATAAAATCTTAACAAATAAACTTATACACAAGTCTTCTTGAAAATCTTCACTTGAAGGTCTTCTTCTCCTTCTTGACTTCGTCCAAACCATGATCCAATGAGCTAGACTCCTCTTGAGTACTTGATGTGGTCTTGATGCACAAGCTCTTGAATCAATACGTGCTAGCTCCAAAACTTTGACTTGAAATCCTTTGTTGAAGTTAGCACCTACTAAGATCTTGATCACATATCTGAGACTAATTTAAACACAAGATTATTAGTATTATAACTACATGAGTTAATCATCATCAAAATTAGGGTGATGGGCTTTTGGGCCAACACAGGATTGATGAACATTTTCAAGCTAATAGGTTAATCAAATGCCCATATGAACATGCTTTGTATACAAAGAAGGAAAAGAATGAAGATTTTGTTGGCCCAAAGGCCTATCACTCTAGTTTTGATGATGATCAACTCATGAAGTTATGATTACTAATGATCTTGTGTTTAATTAGTGTCAGATTCATTATCAAGATCTTAGTAGGTGTGGAGCTTCAACAAAGGATTTAAAGACAAGTTGGAAGCTAGCACCGGTTGATTCACGAGCCTATGCATCAAGAACACATCTAGAGATGAGCTCGGTGGATTGCATTTGGACCAAGTCAAGAAGATGAGAAGCCTTCAAGTGAAGACTTCAAGTAGATGAAGACTTGGGTCTAGGTATAAGATTTAGTTTTTTGTTTTAGTAAATATGTAAAGGATAGAATAGATTGGTGGATTGCTCAAGCCTATATCACACACACACTCTTGATAGAATTGCTTTCATAAAAGATTTTTATGTTTTAGAAAAGAATTTTTATTTAGTAAAAGATTTTTCTTTGTGACAAAATATATATACTTTGGTTTTTGGTATTTCTATCATGTATATCTTTTAAACCATAACCATGTTTAGAGCTTAATGTCAAAAACATAGATATCTCATTATGATTGTGTAGTGGATCATATCCATACACACTATGCTTTAGAATGAACTCAAATATCTTGTTTTTGTATTTGATGAAGATTTGGAAAAACTAGTTTTGGAAAAACATGTTCTGGAAAAACAGTTTTTATTTTTGAGCCAATATTTCCAAGTTACAAAAATAGTTCAAATCTATTATAACATGCCTTGATTTTGTGCAAGCATGTTTGTGTATCATTGTATTACATTGAAACTATTTTTGTAGATTTATTGAGAATTTATGGGATTTTTATTAAGTTAAAAGACCTATTTTTCAAATCCCTTTTATGAGCAGATCTGGGACTGGCTGACAGGTTAAAACGGTCGACCGGACGGTCGACCGCAGCAAGGTCGGGTCGACCGTACGGTCGACCGACGTGCACAGCCTTGTGCACGTTGTCAGCACAGTGTTCCGGTCGACCGTACGGTCGACCGCTGCAGAGAGTTCTGCTCTCTGGATTTCTGGGTCGACCGGGCGGTCGACCGGTGGCTCCAACGGGTCAAAATATGACCGTTGGACGGTCGACCGGCCGGTCGACCGTCAGCACTGACAGATCCCAACGGCTATATTTTTCTGGCCTATAAATTGGGGGTCTTGTCACTTGTTTTGGGGTTAAGATTTTGGAGATTTCTAAGCCAGTTTTCCCATCCTTTTTAACAGAGTTTTCTCCACATATTTGAGTGAAAATACTTCCCATCTAAAAGGGAGTTTTTATTAAGAGAGTGTAAAAAGTGATTCTTTGAGTTTTCCACCATAGTTCTTTCCTTGCTTTTCTCACACCACACTTGAGCTATCCATTGCTATATATTCCTATAGGTGTGTTGTAGTGAGAGTGCTCTTTAGGTGATCAAGTGTTGTGATCACCAAAGATCTTTCCTTTGTTCTTTGAGGAGACGGGCAAGTGTGCTCGTTGGTGGTTAGAGTTCGGTTGTGAACTCTTGGTGGTTTGAGGTGCGGCCTCGGCGAGCTTGTGAAGCTTGTGTGTGTACGGGACTTGGGAGTCCGAGGGATTGTAGGTGTTGCGGCACCGGGGAGAGATCCATTGGGATCTTGCATAGTGGAAATCCTTCGTGTGTCGAAGGCGGGGATGTAGAGCAAGTATGCTCGAACCTCGAAACAAACCCTTTGTGTTTGCGATTGCTTACTCTATCTCTCTCTCTTTGTCTCTTTTATATCTTGCTTTCAATAATTATCTTTATCATTTACATGCTTGATATACTCCCTTGTGTTCATAATTGCTATACTTGCTTGGGATTGTTGTTAACACTAGTATTCAACCAAGAGAGCCAACGCGGCACCTCAACCCATTCAAGGGAATCTAGAGGAGCTTGTCCAGAGCCCTGCAAAGGGAATTCGGCAACACTCTTGTGTTATACCTAAGTGTTTAGTGTAATAAGTTTAATTTGGTCATCTTAGCTTTAAATTCCGCATCATTTGGCATTAAGTGACCATTAGATTAGCCATCACCTATTCACCCCCCCTCTAGGTGAACTTACAATTGGTATCAGAGCTTGGTACTCTGATTTTGGTCTAACAACCTAGAGTAAAAGATCCTCATTTTTAGGCTAATCACAAGATTTGTACACACACCATGGACTTCATGTCACCACCCACGTTTGACATTCTTAACATCCAAATTTGGAAGGTTAAGATGTCTATGTTCCTCAAGGCCCTAGGCATTCATGTCTATCTTGCTACATTTAATGATTCTTATATTAACAATAGCAAGCATATTGAGGGTAATGCAAAAGCCCTTCATGCTATCAAGTCAACCCTAAATGATGATTATTTATCTAGGGTTTCTAATGTTGAATCGGCTTTTGTAGTATGGAACATCATCACCTCCCTCGGCGAAAAAGATCTATACTATGCGGGGAGTGACTCGGATGTTGGAAGCGACACCTCTAACAAGTGCTACATGGTCCAAGGGGATAACCCCCTTGAGGTAAACTCCGAATCCGATGATGAAGACATGTCATATGATGAGCTTACTACCTTTTGTCATCTTGTGCTTGAAAAATATGACATGCTTAAAAGGAAGAATAATAATTTGAAAAAGAAACTTGATTGCATGCATGTAGAACATGATACATTTAAATCTAACATTGCATGTTTAGAAAAAGATAATAAGAATTTGAAAAAGAATTTTGATGCCATGCTTAATGAAAAAGATTCATTAGAAAATAAAATGGCATGCTTAGAAAAAGAAAACAAAGATTTGAGAAATGAGAATGTTTCCCTCATGTCAAAATTGAATGATTTATGTGAAGGGAACACTACTTTGAAAAATAAGATTGATTTGATGGAAAAACAAAGAGAAGTTGTTTTTCAAGAAAATAAATCTTTGAAAAGAAAAATTTGTGAAAAAGAAAAAGATTTTGTTTCACAAAAGAAAAAGAAAAATGATTCTTTATCTCATCATGCTTTTCATGCCACCACTAATGAGATTAAAGATTTGAAAAATAAAATGGATGGTTTGAGTTCAACTTTGAACTCTTGTGCTTTTAATCATTCTAGGTTGGAGTCAATGTTTTCAAAGAAACAAACTCCACATGTTCATGCACATCATACCCATCATGCATATGCTTATGTTGCACAACATGATCACACTCCTACACATAAGCATACTAAGGTGTACATATGTACACATTGTGGCCGCAAAGGCCATTTAGCAAAGTTTTGTTATGACAATATTAATTCTCTAAATTTTGCTAATTATAAAAGATTTTGGGTTCCTTACAAGTCTAACCCCAAAGGACCCAAGAAAAAATGGGTACCAAAACCCCTACCCCATGTTTTTGATGTAGGTGAGGGATCTCTCAAGACGTGAGAGATTTGGTGCCTTGGTAGTGGATGCACATGGATTGGATGGACACACTTTAGACGCATCGCTATCAAGGAGCTTGGTGGGACAACCACCATATTTGGAGCTTTGGAGTCGGTAACACTCTCTAAACTCCTATTTTTATGTACATGCTTTTAATTTCATGTATCATATAGCATGTTCACGTTTTATGATTTATTGTGCTTCATGTGGTATGAACTAGTTTAAATGTAGATTTTATCAAAACTTACATGTATACATATACAAATGGTGAATTACAATTGACTCATATATGATTGAACTTCATGCTCATTTGTATCCATTATATGCATATGTATAGTCTAGTTTTGATGATTCTCTTTTATACATGTTATACCTATTTTATGCTTTACTTCATGTATATGTATTTTTAATTCAAATCTAATAAATATACATGTATACCCGTGAGTCTCTTGCCTTCATGCAAACATCATTAATAGACTCTTTTAGATTTGGGATATGTATGTGTATTGTTAGGATTGATTAATCATACATATACCATGAAGACTAGTGTTTTGATTAAAAATGATTTTTCGTATTTTTGTTAAAAAATGTGACTTTTGATCTCCTTGAGCTTCATTGACTATTTTCATAAAAATGCTATTTACATGATCGTTTAACACTCACACTTTTATTAAAAAAAAATTATTTTGAGCTTTATGGAATATGAGTGCTTGAACTTTTATGTATTTAGTATTATTCATGGAAAACATTTAACTTTGTATTTTTGAAGGATCTTTAACTAGTTTGTCAAAAATCCATTTAAACTAGTTATCTATTCTTCAAATTGATTCACATGATCCTATTTTTTAATCATATGGATAAATTCTTTTGTATTCTCAAAATTTATTTGATGCTTCATGATTTGAATATTAGTTTAAATGTTAGTATTTGTCAACACTTGGATTTATACTTGTACACATTATGGATCACAAATAAATCGATATATGATCGGGTTTGAATGCTTATTTGTGCCCATTAGGTGTGCTAGTATAGCCTAAGTTTTGATGATTATTACATTTTAAACTTGTATTCCCATTTTGGATTTATGCTATGATCATGTGCTTTCATTTCATGTATATGTTTGTCTTGCCAAAACATTAAAATATACATGGATACCTCTTGAGTCATTTGCCTTTCATGCAAATCTATATATGGACTCAATTGTGTTTTAAGGATATGTATGTATACTTAATGTCTTGTCAAAACTTACATATATCTTGAAATATAAATTTTTGTTTTTAATAAAAATTTTGTAATTTTTCAATAAAATTTTTGTGATGGATTTCATGAATTCAAAATTTAAAGGAATATTGAGTTTTATTGCTATTTTTCATGATACCATGTTCCACATAACACTAGCACACTCACTTCTTTTTGATATGGACTTTATGGATAGAGTGCTTTTTAGTGCCTTGTGTTTCATTGATATTTCATGAAAAACTTTTGACTTATTCCTTGATGGAAGGATTTCGTACTAGTTCTTAAACATTTTCATTTAACTAGCTCGAATTCTTCATGTGGTAGACTATATGATGTATACACCTAAGTTTAATTTTACTATTGGTATCATTGGATATTTTCAATTGGTATCAATATGATTCTTGTTGTGTATAATCGTATTTTGATTGTATGTATGAATGCTTTCAAATTTAAATTATATCAATTTCTATTGGTATTATCTTTCCATACATATATGTGATCTTTTTGTGCTTATTTTATAATTGGTATCTTTTAAAGCACAAAGATTGTTGATGCTAAGCTTAATTAGAATTTCAAATTGGTATCCCATAATAAGCTTATGCATAGTATTTTTAAAATTGGTATCAAAATTCAAAATTTGATTGTTCTTCATTTGGTACCTTAAAAGGAAAATTGTGTATCTTTGAAAAACTCAAAATGTGTTTTATCAAGAAAAACTCAAAATTTTTGATTTGTAGTGTATATATGCAAGGAGAGCTTAATATCTCTTCTACATATAGATTCATGTTGAGTGTATTGTGTATTGAGGAGCTTAACATCTCTTCTTTATGTGGTACACGTATGTAGGGGGAGCTTCACATCTCCTCTTATACATTACATAATATGTGTTATGTGAATTGGGGCTTATCATCCCTTCTTCATGTAATGCACATGTGTAGAGAAGCTAACTTAGCGTCTTCCTCTTCATGAATGTATATCGCATATAACCTTGTATTGATCGATTTGATTTTACCCCTCCTTGATTTCTTTGTTTTTGACAAAAAGGGGGAGAAAATTTGTTTGATGTATTTTACTTTGAACCCTTTGTTGATTATTGACAAAAGGGGGAGAAGTATTCGTAAGTATTTATGATATATGCATGTCTTCCTTGCTTAAGGGGGAGTAAGATTTGTGTGTTATGCATATATGTTTTTAATTTGCAAATAGGAGAAAAACAATTTGATTTATGATTTGATTTATATGATTGCATCTCCTACATTTGCATACATGTCATGTGCTTTTCATGCTTATCTTATTATTTATTTGTTATGCATGAGTTAAGGGGGAGCTTCTTTGAAGCTTTACTTTAATCCATGCATATATAACTCCATGAGTTTTGTCATCATCAAAAAGGGGGAGATTGTTGGCCCAAAGGCCTATCACTCTAGTTTTGATGATGATCAACTCATGAAGTTATGATTACTAATGATCTTGTGTTTAATTAGTGTCAGATTCATTATCAAGATCTTAGTAGGTGTGGAGCTTCAACAAAGGATTTAAAGACAAGTTGAAAGCTAGCACCGGTTGATTCACGAGCCTATGCATCAAGAACACATCTAGAGATGAGCTCGGTGGATTGCATTTGGACCAAGTCAAGAAGATGAGAAGCCTTCAAGTGAAGACTTCAAGTAGATGAAGACTTGGGTCTAGGTATAAGATTTAGTTTTTTGTTTTAGTAAATATGTAAAGGATAGAATAGATTGGTGGATTGCTCAAGCCTATATCACACACACACTCTTGATAGAATTGCTTTCATAAAAGATTTTTATGTTTTAGAAAAAAATTTTATTTAGTAAAAGATTTTTCTTTGTGACAAAATATATATACTTTGGTTTTTGGTATTTCTATCATGTATATCTTTTAAACCATAACCATGTTTAGAGCTTAATGTCAAAAACATAGATATCTCATTATGATTGTGTAGTGGATCATATCCATACACACTATGCTTTAGAATGAACTCAAATATCTTGTTTTTGTATTTGATGAAGATTTGGAAAACTAGTTTTGGAAAAACATGTTCTGGAAAAACAGTTTTTATTTTTGAGCCAATATTTCCAAGTTACAAAAATAGTTCAAATCTATTATAACATGCCTTAATTTTGTGCAAGCATGTTTGTGTATCATTGTATTACATTGAAACTATTTTTGTAGATTTATTGAGAATTTATGGGATTTTTATTAAGTTAAAAGACATATTTTTCAAATCCCTTTTATGAGCAGATCTGGGACTGGCTGACAAGCCAAAACGGTCGACCGGACGGTCGACCGCAGCAAGGTTGGGTCGACCGTACGGTCGACCGACGTGCACAGCCTTGTGCACGTTGTCAGCACAGTGTTCCGGTCGACCGTACGGTCGACCGCTGCAGAGAGTTCTGCTCTCTGGATTTCTGGGTCGACCGGGCGGTCGACCGGTGGCTCCAACGGGTCAAAATATGACCGTTGGACGGTCGACCGGCCGGTCGACCGTCAGCACTGACAGATCCCAACGGCTATATTTTTCTGGCCTATAAATTGGGGGTCTTGTCACTTGTTTTGGGGTTAAGATTTTGGAGATTTCTAAGCCAGTTTTTCCCATCCTTTTTAACAGAGTTTTCTCCACATATTTGAGTGAAAATACTTCCCATCTAAAAGGGAGTTTTTATTAAGAGAGTATAAAAAGTGATTCTTTGAGTTTTCCACCATAGTTCTTTCCTTACTTTTCTCACACCACACTTGAGCTATCCATTGCTATATATTCCTATAGGTGTGTTGTAGTGAGAGTGCTCTTTAGGTGATCAAGTGTTGTGATCACCAAAGATCTTTCCTTTGTTCTTTGAGGAGACGGGCAAGTGTGCTCGTTGGTGGTTAGAGTTCGGTTGTGAACTCTTGGTGGTTTGAGGTGCGGCCTCGGCGAGCTTGTGAAGCTTGCGTGTGTACGGGACTTGGGAGTCCGAGGGATTGTAGGTGTTGCGGCACCGGGGAGAGATCCATTGGGATCTTGCATAGTGGAAATCCTTCGTGTGTCGAAGGCGGGGATGTAGAGCAAGTGTGCTCGAACCTCGAAACAAACCCTTTGTGTTTGCGATTGCTTACTCTATCTCTCTCTCTCTCTCTTTGTCTCTTTTATATCTTGCTTTCAATAATTATCTTTATCATTTACATGCTTGATATACTCCCTTGTGTTCATAATTGCTATACTTGCTTGGGATTGTTGTTAACACTAGTATTCAACCAAGAGAGCCAACGCGGCACCTCAACCCATTCAAGGGGAATCTAGAGGAGCTTGTCCAGAGCCCTGCAAAGGGAATTCGGCAACACTCTTGTGTTATACCTAAGTGTTTAGTGTAATAAGTTTAATTTGGTCATCTTAGCTTTAAATTCCGCATCATTTGGCATTAAGTGACCATTAGATTAGCCATCACCTATTCACCCCCCCTCTAGGTGAACTTACAGATTTCTTATTGGTCTGTTTGTATGTGGATGATCAAATTTACAGGGAACAATGCTAGAATGATCTAAGAGTTCAAAGACTTCATGATTCGAGAGTTTGAGATGACTGTCATAGGGCTTATATCCTATTATTTGGATATTGAAGTGAAGCAAGAGGAGAAAAAAATGTTTATCTCTCAAGAAGCTTAAGCAAAATATATTTTAAAAAAATTCAACACGGAAGAGAGCAATGCAGTAAGTACACCAGTTGATTGTGGAATCAAATTATCAAGATATGCTGAAGGAAGCAATGTTGATGTCACTTATTTCAAAAGCTTGGTGGAAGTGATCGGTCGCTGATGCTGCATATTTATTATCACATTCTCATATTTATTATTTAATAAACTCTGTTTTTAATCCTATTTATTGTTTAAATTATATGCAGGCCTTTACTAAAGGAGAAGGGAGAGAACAAGCCCAAAGCCCATTACAATTCTAATTTTAATTCAAAATTAATTCAAATCAAGGATCAGGGCAAATCAGGGAAAATCAGAGAAGATAAAACCGGTTGAAAAATTAGTTAAAACAGATTTTTAAAAATCAAGTGGTTAAAGCCGAAAATCAAAAGAGGTTTCGTCAAAGTTAGAACCAAATTCTAAAAATCCAGCAGACGATAAAAGGGAATCGTGAAATCTGGGATCTGTACCCCCAGGTGACCACGACGGTCTTCATGAATCTTAGGGAGCGTTTACTCCTCTTATCTGTATATTTCTCTCCCTTTTGATTTTTACCTATAAATACTGGAATTTCTCAGTGTACATGGGATGATCAAGCAGAGAACATAGGCTACGCTATTCTATAGTTTGTAACTTAGGTTTTTAGTTTTTTCTATATAATTTTTGTTATATTTATGTGACTAATAGGAGAGGAGAGTTTCATGGAGGAATGAGGATAAAACTTGTACTGAGCGTGACACCAGTGTAAGTTTCTCTTTTCTTTTATTATTATTTGAATCGAATCGATGTTTCTTTTCTACTCTTATTTTTGCTGCTTCTCTCTTCTATGTTTGTGAATCCAAACGACTCCAATAGCTTCAAAGTTGCCTCGCCCTTCTAAGTGTTGTTGATGGCCTATTGTAATATCCCTAGTCAGTAATATTGTATTTTTATCTTCCTACAGTATTTATTTTGATTTATTGATTATATATTATTATTAATTAAATTGATTTATTGTTTCTCCTTCTTGTGATTATTATTATATTTAAATAGACAAATTATTTTTGATATAGTAAATAGTATTTTGGCTTTATATATTATTACCATTATTAATTATCAATATTTTTAGTTACTTATTACTATTATTTCTATTATGATTCTTATTATTAATTGCTATTATTATTTCATTAAGATTATTACTATTTCTTATTAATATTATTGGAGATATTATTATTAATATTATTAATATTATTTTCATTATTATTATGGTTATTGTTAATTATTATTATTAGTGTTTGTTATATTATTGTTAATCTTGTTGTTGTTATTATTTACTATTATTAATATTAGTTATTGTGATTATTATTATTGTTATTATTATTGTTAATTAATATTATTATTATTGTTTGGTAGTAATTATTATTAGTAGTTGAAATTAATTATTATTATTTTTATTATATCATGTATCCTAAGTTTTGTCATTGATAATTAATTATTAATTGATATTATTATTAATTACTATATTTAGTGTTAATTGTTATTATTAATATTTTATTAAGTTTATTAATTATTATAATAATTGTTAGTGTTACAATTAGTATTATTGATATATATATATATTGTTATTATTATTATGGTTATGGCTAATTACTTTTATTATTAGTAGTAGTAGTAATATTTGTATTATTTTATTTAATTTCATATTAGTGGTTATAATAGTAGTAGTATTTTCTATTTCTTTGTTCCTACCCATTTTCCTTCCTATCGTATACCCATTTTCTCTAACTATTACCTTATAACTAATGATCCAACCCATGCCCATTAGATTATTACCCAACCCATTGCCTAAACCATCCCCAAACCCAATACCCACAACCCAATATCTACCCTATATAACCATCTCTTAAACCTAACCTTAATCTAAAAATTAATCCTAAATCTGCTTCTTCATCTTTTCCCTATGCCGCCACCACCATCTCCCTTGCATCTCCACCTCGTCGGAGCACCACCAGAACCACTCTTTGGCCATGCTCCACCATCAGCCACGGCAACCCACCATAGGCCAGAGCACCTCCTCCCCCGGCTCTGCGGCATTGCACGCTCTCCTCCTTTACGCAGGCCATGCCCTATGCCCAGCGCACCAGCACTCACGGCCTGGCGCAACCCGCAGCCAAGCCCCCTAACAGCCAGCCTTGGCTACTACTCCTCCAGCACACGTACTCGCAAGTGAGCCCCAAGCCCGGCTACCCACTCCTTCTCTCCCTATAGTAGTCGTCCCGTTGGTTGAGCCCGTCATCGCGGCTGAGATCCCCTGCACTCCACGGTTGCTGCACTTCTCCCCTCTGTGTCGCGCGTGCGTCATCTCCAACCCCCACGGCCCACGCATGATGCCTTGATCTCACCATGGCACCCCCATCTCCCCTGTAGCCGAGCAATCCCCGCACACCACCATCCCTTGGCCATTGTCCCCTTTTTCTATTGCCGTTTGGACCCGCCGAAGCTCGATTTCCTCCGTCGGCGAGCGCGAGGACACTCCACTCTTCTCTGACTTTCTATCGACGTCCTCCGTGGCCTTTGCCGCCTCCGTCAGAACCTCCGTCGGAGTGCCACAAGCCTCCCTATGTCTGTGAGTCCTCTTTCCCTCTCTATACATTTTTTTGCTTTAATTTATTATAGTAGAGGAATGTATGTAATAATGTGAAAGTGTATTAATTTGTGTGTGGATGTGGGTGGGTATTTATTTAAGTACATGTATGTATATAGGTGTATGTATGTATGTGTGAGTGTGTGTTAAATGGATGGGTATGTATATATGTAATGTATTATGTATGTGTATGTGTATGTATTTAAAGGTGAGAGTATATGTAGATGTATATATGTATGTTTTATGATATGTATATATGTGTGTGTATTTAAATGGAATGTGTGTATATATATATGTGTGTGTGTGTGTGTGTGTGTGTGTATCTATGAATAATTATGTGTAGTGAATGCATGTACTTATATAATGTATGTATGTTTTGTGTCTATAGTGTTTTATGTATATGTATACTGGTATATGTAAGTATGTATGTGGGTGTACCCGTGTATGTATACACATGTGGCGTGCGTGTATAGGTACATGTGTAAGTGTATTATGTGTATGTGTGTGTTGATTCCCTTCCTCTCTATGTGTTTGGTGGCGTGTTACAGCGTTTTAGACTCGTTCGTGCGATTCGAACTCGGTAATAGGAGATTAGAATTTGTGCCCGTTATGGACACAATACATTGGCAATTCGAAGACCGACTCACGGGATGATTCAGAGATTTGTACCGGTTCGGGCAGTGAAGACCAGATGGTGATTCGGTTCCAAAATCGCGTCATTTCATGTGAGTGTTTGTTTATTGGTCTATTTCAATTGTAACTTTTTATCTTCATATTTCATGCACATGTATATATTATTCTGCATTTTTCTGTTCATGCCGGTCACTATTTTACTTTGTGATGCTCTGATATTATTTTATTGATATATCGTTACTCTGTTACCGATAGTATTGTCAATTCATTTCATTATTCTAGGCAGATGAGTATTAGTCTTGATCCTCCTTATTAGTAATAACCAAATAAGAATTTAATTGTAAAAAATTGAGAAATAATTAATGAGATTGCTTCATTGATAGATTGTGTCAGTAGACTATATTAGAGTGAGGTTGGATTTGATGATGGAGAATGAAATTGACATATTTCTGATGTATATGTATAAATGCAGAGTTAGTATCTGGTACTGAGATGTGGGTGACTCACTTTATTTATTGGTAACATTATTTGATTTATTAGATCTGTGAATGCTAGGACATATAATGGATTCAATACTCCGTGACTGAGATATTCTTGTCCTATTATTTCATGTATAGATTGATTACTATTTCAGAGTCAGGATTTTTGTGGTATACCTTTGACTATGATTTGACTGGATCTGTTAATGATTGAGTTGGTCAGTGTACAAAATGGTAACATAATTTGAGTTGAGGTTGGGAGCAGACAAGGTTAATTAAGAAAGTGGATTTTACAGATAATTGTGATGTCGAAGAGCTAAATATTTGGATGATGATAGATCAGATGTGGATTTAATGTTGATGTATGTGAATTTTAAATTTTGTTATTGATATGTGAGTTATTTATAAGATTTGATTCCTTTTTATTCGATAATAATTTTGATGGGATTTTGAACTTAGACTTGCCAGTAGACTCGATTGATTGGAGTTGAACTTGCGTTGAGGAATAGGTGTTTGATTGGACTGATTAGGACTAGTGAACTACACTTTTCATATTCGATTAGTGATAGGTAGTAAAAAGTGCATATTTTTCAATACATTTACTATCACATTTTCATATTTATTCCTATAATTCTGCACATTTACTAATATTTTATTATTTATTGTGTGCAGGCCTTGAGAAATAAAAATAAAAGAATAAAGTCTTAAAAGAAGCCCAAAAGCCCATGTTTAAAGCCCATTGCAAAAGTTGCAATTATCAAATATCAAAATTGCAATTACTAAGGGCAATAGTTGTGAATACTAAAAGAAGAGGGAAGGATAGACTTCTATTCAACCCTAAATACTTGCAGGATGAGGATAAAAGCCAAAGAAGGATAACAAATTCGTTGTTAAAAGATATTGGAAGATTTGGATTTAGGGTAACTTTCTTCCCAAGTTATCCCGAAAATCCAAAATAAAGAGTCGAGATACAACTTTCAAACGGATAAAACCAGATGGACGGACCAGAGGAGGCCACGCGCGAAAGCGCGTGGCCATCAGCCATGACTTGGCTGCGGAAACGCGGCCCAAGCCGCGTTTCCGCGGCATTATAGATGATTCCGGGTAACTGCTTTTGTGGAGGAATCGTAACGGGACTCTACCTCCTTCTGCACCTATAAATACCCCTGCAGAGCAACCGAGAAGGGCGTCCAGCGAAGTACAGGGCCAAATCTAGGGTTTTTAGGCTAGGTTGTAACTTAGTTTTTATTTTTCTTTGTAATCTTTATTTTCTTTTAAGAGGGAGAGGCCTATGTTGAGAGTGACACCGATGTACCATCTTCCTTTCTTCTATTGTTTCAAGCAATAAAGGTAATATTTTTCTTATGTTCATTGTTTTACTTTGCTTTTCGTTTTCTTTTCCTTTTCTATTTTATCTCTGTTGGTTTTTGATGAGCATGCAAGTGATTTCCGAAGCACAAGTATAACAAGTCTTTGTGAGTGCCAACGATACTTCATGGAGATGTTCTCCTCCTCAAGGTCCGTATCACTTCATTCTTGCCCAGCTTGATGATATAATGCGAATAGGGGACTGAGCTCGATCCTATGATTTATGCGTTGAACGCCTCCGAAGCAAGGTAGAACATGTAAGGTTTTCACGTATTTCATCAACCAAACTAAGGTAAGTGTTCCTTTCTTTTTTTTTTTATTTCTGTAGATTAAGTCACCAACACCTCATCTACCAACTCTTTCTTTCCCGACTCATTGTAAATATCGCTTCTATTTCTCCATCTTCTTAACCTACCGCTTTCTTCCTAACCTAACTTTAACCACTATTTTCTTATTTTCCTTTTAATAACTAAAAGAAGAAATTTTTAGAGAACTTACTTAACAAGCTTCCATCGCTAGTCCCTCCCTGAAGATCATGACCCGCATAGCCATTGCTACAGCGGATTAGAATTGTGCACCTTGCACATCTTGTTCTAAATATAAAATTTTATTTTTGTGTGCAGGGAAAACTCAATCAAAATTTTGGCGCCGTTGCCGGGGAGGCACGGTAAGTTTTTCTCTAAAAAAAATAATAATATAACTAATTCTTTTATTCTTTCTGTTTGCAGGTTTGAAGAACAGGAACAATAACAAGCAGCAGGACATATAGCAACTCTGTGGCTCTGCCCTCGAAGGCAGAGCAACAGGGCCTACTATAGAGCTGCGGTTCCGCGGCAAAAGTCGCGTTTTCGCGGCCTAAGTAGTTGACTACTCACCATGTTTTCTGTAGGTTGCTGCTACTTGCAAATCTGGTTTACTGCTCTGTTAAATTTTGTTCTGTGATAAACCTGTACACTGCTAATTAATTAACATTAACCTATTTGTTGAAAAAAATAAAAAAAATTAGACGCTTGCATATAGGCACGTGTCATTTAATTTTTTATTTTTTTTGTTGAAGAGTGCTGGAGACAAGGTACGTTCGCATTGCATATAGACTAGGAAGCACCCTTGGCTGATTTATCTGCTTTGAGTGAATACTTATCTATTGCTTTACACGTGCACTAAATTGACTTAAGGGCATGTCCTATAAATAAGATAAGGTGGGGATTTCATCACCCTTCCTTGGCCCACAAACAATCTCCTCACTCACTAACCCAAGCCTAACTAAAAATTAGTAGACGTTGGCCCTAGGGACATCTCGGACTCAATTAAGAGATTATCCTAAGGGGGAACAGTGTTAGAATTTGACTCTTGCCAAATCAGTGTCTAGGAAGGGGATTGAGGGCCGAAAGCCCGAAGATTGGTGGTTATTTAATTAAGGAACGTCTTTGACGGAAAACCTCCCACCAATCTTGCCCTGACCTGGCTGATTAACTTGTGGTCAAAGTCTACACCCTACCTCCTGTGGAAGTCTAACCAGTTAGGAGTCGTCTAGGTCATAGGTCTACCCTAACTTAGGTTAGAATTTTTTCTTTTTTGTTTGCGTATTTGTTTGTTTTCTTTTTCTTTGTTTGTGTTTGTGTGATATGGCATATAATAATAATTTTTTCAATTTTAATCCATATTACACACCACCCACTTTTTCGGATATTACCAACCCGGCATATCATAACTTTGACCAATCTAGTGTGCCGGAATGGTCTTTCCGAATGAATATAACCCATGCCCCCCATCTTATGACCATAATTTTCATACCACTTTCAACTCTTCACAGAGTTCATGGGGTTTCGCTTCCCCCGAGTTCAATTTTCAACCAACTTGTCCCCCATATCCACCTTGTCCACAAGATTCCTAAGATTCATACTCAGATCCACCCATTCAGAATAGAAAACCATCTATCTTGGAAATGATGAGTATGCATGAGTCCAAGCAACAATCACAAAATCTGACCGACTCACAACTTCATCACGATTACACTTCCTCTTTTCAAGTCCAATCACAAAATGATGCACCAATCGACTATGAAAAGATGCTTGAAGCCATGACTCAGGCTAGATTAGCTCGTGATCATGAAATAGATATGATGGTGCAATCTTTGCGTTCTCACCGTTCGGCCAATTCTGATATCGCTAACCACTCTCTTAGAGCCGAAGAGTCACGTTGATTTGGACAACAAGATTCTAATTCAGTACCATCATTTGAACTTACCGAAACTCCAAATTTTGATAGTTTGGCAAGTTCTTCCTTTCCTGACATAGAACTTGAGCATGAATATGATCATGATCTCCCACTTGGTGATTCAATTTTACTTCCTGATTCAATAATGACTTCGGTATCTTCACCTGATTTCACTTTTTCCGAGTCAACATTGGATCCTGTGCCAATTCATCATAAAATGAATCACCCATTTTTGATGATCATATTGAACTTGACCAATTTTATAATTTTAAAAGTCCCATGGATAAATTGGCAAGTTCTCATTTTTATGATATTGAGCTCAATGAGATATGTGACCTAGATTCTCAAATCTGTGATCAAGTTCAAATTCCTGAATCATTATTGACTCCTGTTTTGTTACCCAACTTAGGTAATCTTTTAGAGTCAGTTTTGATTCCCACACCTATCATTCCTGAACTTGAATCACCAATATTGAGTCACATTCCATTGTGGGAAAATGATTGTGGACTTGAGTTTCAACTTCTTGATTTAGACCCACTTCTTGAACCTAGCCCGACTCCTGAACCATTACTTGATTTAAGTTTCTTTCCTGAGTCGGTATTCGTTCCCGTACTTATGACGTCCAAGTCAATCATTCCATCTTTCACACTCCATTTTGGGACAAGGCGGTTGACACAATTGACTCTGAAAATAATTATGAAATTTGAAAATTTGATCGGATGGAATTATTAAAAAATGATCATACATACATTTTAGTGGGTTATACAAGAAAAATTTCTGGTAGGTTCCTCCAAAAACTACATTATCTTGATTGGGTAGCAATGCTTGGCCCAATTAGACCACCACCGGAACCACCACCTTGAGGTAACTTCTGACCTCCCTTCTTCTTTTTCATGCATACATGCATGCATTCATACATTGAGGACAATGCATGAGATAAGTGTGGGGGAGGCTTTACTAACATACTAACATAGGTAGAAACTAACAAAAAATTTTGCTAATAAAAAAATTTTTGCTAAAAAAAAATTTAAAAAAAAGGACAATACTTTGACTTATCTTTTGAAAGAAATCTAAGTTAGTCTTAAGAATTAGGAAAATCATGATTAGGATTTCTAAAAACTTGGTCAAAATAAATAAATTGTTGAATTTTTAGGTATAGGAGGAGAAATTGAATAAGTAATTAGTCTTGATTTTTACCTTAATGAAATGTGCATACCTAATACATTTACATATCTAGAATTCTAAGACAAAGACCCTTGTGCCTCATATATATATATATATATATATATATATATATAATATATATATATATATATATATATATAATCACTAATTAAGCTGGATACATGTGTCTCAAGAAGCATAAGTATTCACGCCTAAAGGTGAGTTTATAAATAAGCGTCCTTAGTTTTGTGGCCTAGTTCACTCGAATTTGAGTCCGAGGGGTGTTTTCTCACCTGGTGCCCTAAAGCCAACCGGTTTGGGAGCCACCGACTTTAAGTTCACTACATGGGTGAATTAGAAAGCCTAAGAAAACTAAGAAAAATTACTTTTATATGTAATAACACATCTAATAGTCAATTAGTTAGGTATGAGAGCCTCAAGAAGCCTTTATTCTTACACGAAAGAAAATTAGATGAGTTATACATATTAAAAAAAGAAAAAATATATATATATATATATAATAATAATAATAAAGAGACATGAGAGTCCAAGCTAAGGAATTCCTAATAAAAATTCACAAGGATGCATATGACTTAGGTAACGAGAAAGACTATATAAAAGTTCAATTTTGACCCTTACCTAAAATGGATAACAATTCACTTTATAAAGACTAAGTTTAAGAATGAATAAAAATGAGGATCCTAAAAACTTATAGATTACTTAGTCTTTTCAAAAGTATTTCAAATATTTTCCTTTTTATGGATTTTGTGGGTGTAATCCGCTGAAAACCCTCACGAGACAACACTCGTCCTCTAGGGTAACCTAGGGGTTTAACGGCTTGTTGCACATGTTAAGTGCAACCGTGATTCCTACGAAAGTGAGTTAGGATAGATTAATTTTTCTATTCTTTTTGATTTTTACTCGAGGACGAGCAAAAAGATAAGTATGGGGGTGTGATAGGTAGTAAAAAGTGCATATTTTTCAATACATTTACTATCACATTTTCATATTTATTCCTATAATTCTGCACATTTACTAATATTTTATTATTTATTGTGTGCAGGCCTTGAGAAATAAAAATAAAAGAATAAAGCCTTAAAAGAAGCCCAAAAGCCCATGTTTAAAGCCCATTGCAAAAGTTGCAATTATCAAATATCAAAATTGCAATTACTAAGGGCAATAGTTGCAAATACTAAAAGAAGAGGGAAGGATAGACTTCTATTCAACCTTAAATACTTGCAGGATGAGGATAAAAGCCAAAGAAGGATAACAAATTCGTTGTTAAAAGATATTGGAAGATTTGGATTTAGGGTAACTTGCTTCCGAAGTTATCCCGAAAATCCAAAATAAAGAGTCGAGATACAACTTCCAAACGGATAAAGCCAGATGAACGGACCAGAGGAGGCCACGCGCGAAAGCGCGTGTCCATCAGCCATGACTTGGCTGCGGCAACGCGGCCCAAGCCGCGTTTCCGCGGCATTATAGATGATTCCGGGCAACTGCTTTCGTGGAGGAATCATAACGGGACTCTACCTCCTTCTGCACCTATAAATACCCCTGCAGAGCAACCGAGAAGGGCGTCCAGTGAAGTATAAGGCCAAATCTAAGGTTTTTAGGCTAGGTTGTAACTTATTTTTTATTTTTCTTTTGTAATCTTTATTTTCTTTTAAGAGGGAGAGGCCTATGTTGAGAGTGACACCGCTGTACCCTCTTCCTTTCTTCCATTGTTTCAAGCAATAAAGGTAATATTTTTCTTATGTTCATTGTTTTACTTTCCTTTTCGTTTTCTTTTCCTTTTCTATTTTATCTCTGTTGGTTTTTGATGAGCATGCAAGTGATTTCCGAAGCACAAGTATAACAAGTCTTTGTGAGTGCCAACGATACTTCATGGAGATGTTCTCCTCCTCAAGGTCCGTATCACTTCATTCTTGCCCAGCTTGATGATATAATGCGAATAGGGGACTGAGCTCGATCCTATGATTTATGCGTTGAACGCCTCCGAAGAAAGGTAGAACATGTAAGGTTTTCACGTATTTCATCAACCAAACTAAGGTAAGTGTTCCTTTCTTTTTTTTTATTTCTGTAGATTAAGTCACCAACACCTCATCTACCAACTCTTTCTTTCCCGACTCATTGTAAATATCGCTTCTATTTCTCCATTTTCTTAACCTACCGCTTTCTTCCTAACCTAACTTTAACCACTATTTTCTTATTTTCCTTTTAATAACTAAAAGAAGAAATTTTTAGAGAACTTACTTAACAAGCTTCCATCGCTAGTCCCTCCCTGAGGATCACGACCCGCATAGCCATTGCTACAGCGGATTAGAATTGAGCACCTTGTACATCTTGTTCTAAATATAAAATTTTATTTTTGTGTGCAGGGAAAACTCAATCAATTAGTTACCTTGGGTTTGGATCATTTTGATTGAGTTTGACAGAACTGATGGTTGACCAATGATCTGAATTGGATTTGGATAGCGATGATTGTTTGGATATAGTGAAGTGTATATTTATTTAGATATTGAGACTGTAATACTCAGTTCCTGGAATACGTAACTAGATACGTATTTTGATTTTAGATCATATTTTTTTGATTTAGTTTTTTTATTTGTTTTTCTTTTATGATTATTTATGTGATTGTTTTGTATTGGATCCGGATTCGTGGACTCGGAGTCAGCCCTAGTCTGAACCGGGGACCCAATCTTAGTGTATTACTCGATTTGGTCTTTTCGATAGTCAAATTTGACCAATTTCAGTTTCAAACATCATTTTAAAATATGTTAAATTTTTCATGATTTTTTGGATTTTTTCAGAATTAATTTACAAAATCTTCAAAACCGGTGTCGATTGGTGTCGCTGATCGATTCTCAGATTTTTTTTTTAGTTTTCAAATGGAGTTGAATTTGTAGAAACATCTTTCGCATTACTTCTTAAAATCTTATTTTCTAACTAAATGCCTTTTTAAAGATTTTTCTGAATTTATTAAATTTTGACCGGTTTTGATGTCGACCGATGTTGCTGGAAGATTCCAAAATTTTTAATTTTAAAATCAGATTGAATTTCTCGAATTCGATTTTATTAAATATCTTAAAAAAATATTTTCTATTTTTGAGAATTTTTCGGAGCGTTTCTGAAATAGTCAATTTTTTACCTTATTTAAATAATATTATTTTTCCCTTCTCTCTTCATTTTTTTCTTCATTTCTTTTTCTTTTCCCTTCACTCACGTCAGCCAACTGACCAGCCTATTTCCCATCCCATCACCTTCTAATACCTACTCCATATCCCATCACTTCTCTCTCTTTCCTTTTATCATCTCCTTTCTTTTTATTTCTTTTCTCTCCCACTCCCATTCGTCTTCTCTCCTCTCACCCCCTCACTCCTTCCCTCTCCCTCCTCCTTGGCTGATGGCAGCCCAGGCCATCGCCGCCGCCGACGTGCCCTAGGCCAGCCAAGCCACCATCTTCCACTTTCCTATCTCTCCTCCTTTCTTCTCTTTCACTTCTTTTCTTCTCTTATCTTTAGCATCCCCACCACCACTAACTTCTTCCTCCAAACCCATCACCTCCTTCACCACTTCCACCACCATCTTTCCTTCCCTCTACCACCTCCTCCTTTACTTCATTCCACCAACACCATCCACTCCATCACCAATCTCCACCACCACTACTCCATCATCCCCATCAGCACCAACACCTTCACCATACCACCTTCATCTCCTCCTTACCACCATCAACTCAACCTTTAACATCTCCACCACCACCAACAAGTGCAACAACAACCAACAACCACAACAACAAACAAAACATCTTCACCATTACCCTCAACATCACCACCACCTCACCTCCACACGCCTCCCCCCACCGGCCGCCGGCCGCCCAGGCCCAGCGGCCACCTCCGGCGGCGACCTGGCCACCGGCCAACTCCCCTCCTCTCTTTTTCTTTTATTTTTTTCTTCCTTCCTTTCTTCTTACTTTCCATGTTTTCTCTCCCTTTTTCTTTCCTTTTCTAATATTTCCAGCATCCTCTCTCTCTTTAACTCCTCTCTCCACCAACTCTCTATCTCTCTCTCCCTTTTTTATTCTTTTCTCTCTCCTCTCTTTCTCTCTCTAACTCTCTATAAAAATTATTAATAATTATATATTTTAAGAATTATATATATATATATTAATATGAATTGGTGATGTGCACGTGTTTCTGGTATTCCGGGATTTTATGCCATTTTTCGTGATTTAGGTGAGTACTTTTCTTGCGTTGCTTCATGCCTTACTAATTCTATTCTAGGGCTTGATATAAATTTAGGCGGGGGATTTGCTATCATCATTTCATACCTAGTGATTGCTATTTTAACGTCTATTGCTGATATATTGATATGCGAATGTCATGTTACCATTGTTACATGTCTAATAATTGTTATCCTGCTTTTTATTACATGATGTGTCATTATGCAAGTTGATATATGATATGTGAGTGATTTTCTAAAATTAACATGTTATATGAATGCCTGTTGGCCGTTACTATAATCCACTGAACTGGTATTATATTTGCATTGGATATGCCTAGATATGCTCCTGCTTCACACGACTTCGCATAGCTAATTAATAGATTAATCTATTATTGTTATAGATATGGTTGTGAAGAGTTTGAAATGTTTAACTATACTGTTCTCTTGTATCATGTTGCATGACCGGATGATTATTTGACATATAATGCTGTAACTCTGTATTCGACTCACCTGACACCAACATGTTAATTATCTGACACTGCTTTGTTATACTTGACACTTGATCCCTGACACTTGATACCTGACACGGTACTTGACATGTTATCACTTGACACCTGATACCTGACACCTGATATATGACACCTGACAATTGACGTGCTATCACTTGATACTTGACATATGCTATCACCTGGTACTGACACATTTGACCTGATATTGTGACACCTGACTGGATACTATTACACCTGACACCTGTATTACATTGCATATTCATGATTATCACTCTGACGAGGACCTTGACATGATTATTATACTGCTACCAGACATCTGGTACTCATGTACTTCTGAACTCCTGTATCCCTTGTACTCATGTCCCCTGCACTGTTACACTTGTTAATAGCACGTCATACCGGCGTCTTCTAGAGCATGCCTAGTGTCAGGATGACGAGTATGTATCCCATGATCATGATAGCATCCGACGGATCCTGAATGGAACTAAGTGCCACATGGAGCAAAGTGACACGCCACACACGTGGTGGGGGCCACTTCTTGAATCTGTGGGAGCCACCTCTAGAATCTATTCTCCACACAGAGCAAAGTGCCACACCATACACATGGTGGGGGCCACCTCTTGAATATGTAGGGCCACTTCCTGAATCTATCCTCAAAGAAAATAATCCTTCCTCCTGCCTATGTCGTCTGGTGTTAGCTTGATAAGCATTCTCAGTGCATATTAACACACACATACCTATACAATAATAACGCCAGGAACATATGTTATTTGGTCTCTCCCCTATTTGAATAATGGTACACGCATATCGGAGTTCGGATGAGTTCTACTGGAAGTGCGGGCTCTAATGTGAACTGTCGGTGTTGTGGGACGCCGGTGGGAAAGGAACAAGAATAACAAATGATACTAATGCTTATTAGTTGATAATTTAAATACAACATACTAATTTACCCATGCATGTGTCTTGCCCTGTTATTATGATTCAACAATTCATGTTGTATGATTTGAGCTAGACATTTTGTTTTACTATATATGATTCTAGATTATTGCAGAATTTCCTGATCTCTTGGTTATTGATTTGTACTGGCATTACATGTTTATGTATACCTATGCTCTTGACATCATTTTCTATGCATATTTTCCAATTCAGATTTATTGATATATAGGTATTTATTTGATTTTGGATTTACTGTCGTTCCTTTAATTTCCTTTATGTTACTTATCATTGCCTGTACCGTATGTCTGAACTACATCACTTAATCATATACACGTGTGACTACCTGAGCCCGCCAACTGGCTTTATCATATGTACTCGCTTGGTTGCTTTCTGACAACCCTGAATCCTCATGTTTAGATCCTGGAGTCTGGGTCATGGTGGCCTTACTGTACCTGATCAGAGTGGCGCAGCAGAGGCGTGGATTAGCGGTTGCCTGTCTGGATCCTCTTTCTTCATGAGATTCTCATCTTGCTACTTGTGAGTACTTTCCTGTATTTCATATTGTACATCCTGCTTTTGCGCTTCTTGGTGATCTTATATTCTTGAGATATTGTATCATGCTTTGTGATAATTGTGTACTTGTGTTATTATTACTTGATTGTATATTACCACTGTGCTTTCATACTCTGATTCTTGCCTATATTGATGCTTAACGTATATATGTGAGGGTATTTTCGCCCTGCGTATATACGTCGCAGTAACATCTCGGTACCGCGGCATCGGGGCGTTACAGGGTGGTAACAGAGCCTAAGCTCTCACATCTTCAGTACAACTAGTCGGCAAATTAATGGTAAAGGAATTTGCAACTCGAATGCATAAGTCATGGTTACACAATCCAACTACAAGTACAAAGTTATCTATGCCATCTTAATCATCCTTCCCTTGATTCTTCAATCTTCATTTTCAGTTCCCGTCATCCTTAAGATATGGATAGACTGATAGGATAGGCAAAACAGATATGGTTCACTATCTTTATGTTCTGGTATTCTTTGACTCTGGTACATCGCCTTGTCTTATATTGGATAGCTCTTCAGCCTCGCATTCTATTCTTGTATGTACGGATACATCACGTGGCGTAGTCATCACTTATATAATCGATAGACTGTATCATTACAGAGGAGTGACGGTATGAAACAGTGTCTCAGATTCAGGACTTCTGCCAGACAGGTTATGGTATTCTCTATTTTTATTATTACAGTAGCAATCATGACTTCTTCTACCATGTTCACAGAACTCGGGTATTCTTAGAACTGATCTGCAGTCAGGTTATTATTCAGAAGATAACATTCGGGACTCATTTCGGTTATTATGAATTCCTGATTGTGTTCTCAGAGTCACCAGCTTCTGGTAGTCTTTACAGATTTGGTGGACCATGGGCTCCGCTAGCCTCGCCAAGCGAGGGTCGTGTTCTAGTCACACGTGAACCTAACCAGATGTGGGCTTCGCTGCACCGTGGTGCTTAGCATTTATCATTGTGTTACGCGCTGGCTTCGCTGCGTGAGCTCCGCCATGTGCGAGCCTCGCAGAGCATTAGCTCCGCCGCACCCTAATGCTTAACGCCTGAACTGTGTTATGTGATGGTCTCTCCTAGGCTTGGCTTCGCTCATGGCTAGTCCCTTCAGTGCTTAGCACTCTAGCAGTTCCTCGAATTTCTCTGGCCTAGCGTGTTTTCATGGATCCGCTGAATAGGGTTTTCTCGCTTTATCTAAGCTATTGCCATGATCCTTATGAACGATCCATTCGGCCAACCTTGCAGGCATTGAGTACTCTTTAATGTTTCATTTACAGTCGGGTTATCATTCAGAAGTCAGTCTTTAGAATTCTCTATGGTTATTCTATATTCTTGGCTATGTCTTTCAGAGATTGCAATGCCCAGTATTCAGAAATCCTTAATTATCGATCTTCTTTATTTATGCTCATTATTATCAGGGTTTTCTTTATTTTTGGTATTCTGGCCTATTCTCGGAGAATTAGTATACATGCACATCAGTAATTCTACTACAGATTCTTTATCAAGGACAACTTCATACCATGCAGGGTTTTATATTATATTATGGATTTCAGTACCATTAACTTCTAGGGATTTCATCAGCTTTGCTTCGCAGTTTGAAAGAAGTATTATTGATTATCTCACCAAGTCAGCTCACTTTATATTATTCAGAATGGGTCAGTGTTTTGAAGTTCTGACAGTATTCTTTTATCAGCAGACATCAGGTCAGTATTATTATGGCACCGTCAGAGGATATATATGGCAGAAGTGCAGTAATGTCTATGTTCCGAGAACACCGTGCAGTCGATTTGTGAGAGTTACCCTTAGTTTTTCATATCTTGATTGGTATGATTCTTGTTACTATCATTTCTGTATTCATCTTCCCCTTATTGAAATTTCGAGGACGAAATTTTTATAAGGTGGAATACGTACTTAGATACGTATTCTAATTTTTCAATCATACTTTTTTGATTTAATTTTTGTATTTGTTTTTGTTTCATAATTATTTGTGTAATTATTTTGTATTGGATCCGGATTCGTGGACTCGGAGTCAGCCCTAGTCTAAACCGGGAACCCGATCCTAGTGTATTACTCGATTTGGTTCTTTCAGTAGTCAGATTTGACCAGTTTTAGTTTTAAATATCATTTTCCAATATTTTAGATTTTTTATGATTTTTTGAATTTTTAAGAATTAATTTGCAAAATCTTCAAAACCGGCGTCGATCGGTGTCGTTGACTGATACCAGATTTTTAGTTTTCAAAGAGTTGAATTTTTAGAAACGGTTTTCACATTTCTTCCTAAAATCTTTTTCTAACTAAATGCATTTTTGAGAATTTTTCTGAATTTATCGAATTTCGACCGGTTTTGATGTCGACCGGTATTGCAAGAAGATTTCAAGAGTTTTAATTTAAAAATCAGATTGAATTTCTCGAATCTGATCTCACCACGCATCTTAAAATAATATTTTCTATTTTTAAAAATTTTTCAGAGCGTTTCTGAAATAGTCAACTTTTACCCTATTTAAATAATTTTATTTTTCTCTCCTCTCTTCATTTTCTTTCTTTATTTCTTTTTCTTTTCCCTTCCCTCACGTCAGCCAACTGACTAGCCCATTTTCTATCCCATCACCTGCTAATACCTACTCCCTATCCCATCACTTCTCTCTCTTTCCTTTTATCAATTTCTTTCTTTATATTTCTTTTCTCTCCCACTCCCATTCATCTTCTCTCCTCTCACCCCCTCACTCCTTCCCTCTCCCTCCTCCTTGGCCGAGGCAGCCTAGGCCACCGCTGCCGGTGTGCTCCAGGCTGGCCAAGCCACCCTCCTCCACTTTCCTTATCTCTCCTCCTTTCTTCTCTTTCATGTCTTTTCTTCTCTTATCTTTAGCATCCCCACCACCACAAACTTCTTCCTCCAAACCCATCACCTCCTTCACCACTTCCACCACCATCTTTCCTTCCCTCCAGCACCTCCTCCTTCACTTCATTCCACCAACACCATCCACTCCATCACCAATCTCCACCACAATTACCAACTCACCACCAATTACATCACCACCACCACCACTCTATCATCCCCATCACCGCCAACCCCTTCACCATACCACCTTCATCTCCTCATCACCATCAACTCCACCTTCAACATCTCCACCACCACCAACGAGTACAAAAACAACCAACAACAACAACAACAAAAACATCTTCACCACCACCCTCGACATCACCACCACCTCACCTCCACATGCCCCCCCGGTCGGCCGCTGGCCAACTCCCCTCCTCTCTTTTTCTTTTCTTTTTTTTCCTTTTCTTTCTTTCTTTCTTTCTTCCATTCTTCTTACTTTCCCCATTTTTCTTTCCCTTTTTCTTTTCTTTTCTAACCTTTCTAGCATACTCTCTCTCTCTCTAACTCTCTCTCCACCATCTCTCTCCCACTCTCTGTCTCTCTTTCCTTTTTTTATTCTTTTCTCTCTCCTCTCTTTCTCTCTAACTCTCTCCAAAAATTATTAATAATTATATATTTTAAGAATTATATTTATATATATTTTAATATGAATTGGTGACGTGCACGTGTTTCTGGTGTTCTAGGATTTTCACTATTTTTCGGTGATTTAGGCGAGTACTTTTCTTGTTTTGCTTCAAGCCTTGCAAATTCTATTCTAGGGCTTGATCTAAATTTAAGCGAGCGCTTTGCTATCATCGTTTCATACCTAGTGATTGCTATTTTAACATCTATTGCATGATATATTGATATGCGAATGTTTTGTTACCATCGTTACATGCCTAATAATTGTTACCCTACTTTTTATTACATGATGTGTCATTTTGTGAGTTGATATATGATATGCGAGTGATTTTTTTAAAATTAACATGTTAATGAATGTCTGTTGGTGTTATTATAATCCATTGAACTAATATTATATTTGCATTGGTATGCCTAGATATGCTCCCTCTTCGCATGATTTCGTATAGCTAATTAATAGATTAATCTATTATTGTTATAGATATGGTTGCGAAGAGTTTGAAATATTTAACAATACTGTTCTCTTGTATCATGTTGCATGACCGGATGATTACTTGACATATGATGCTGTAACTTCGATTCAACTCACCTGACACCGACATGTTATTATCTAACACTGATATGTTATACTTGACACCTGATCTCTGACACTTGATACCTGACACTGGTACTTGACATGTTATCACCTGATACCTGATACCTGACACCTGATATATGACACCTGACAATTGACATGCTATCACTTGATACTTAACATATGCTATCACCTGGTACTGACACATTGACCTGATATAGTGATACCTGACTGGATACTATTACACCTGACACCTGTATTATATTGCATATTCATGATTATCACTTTGACGGGGACCTTGACATGAATATTATACTGCTACCAGACATCTGGTACTCCTGTACTCCTAAACTCCTGTATCCCTTATACTCATATCCACTGCACCGTTACTCTTGTTAATAGCATGGTCATACCGGCGTCCGGCAGAGTATGCCTGGTGTCGAGATGACAAGGATGTATCCCACAATCATGATAGCATCCGATGGATCCTGAATGGAACTAAGTGTCACATGGAGCAAAGTGCCACACCACACACGTGGTGGGGGCCACCACTTAAATCTGTAGGGGCCACCTCTAGAATCTATTCCCTACACAGAGCAAAGTGCCACACGGAGTAAAGTTCCTGGTGGGGGCCACTTCTTACCTCCTAAATCTATCCTCAAAGGAAATAATCCTTCCTCCTGCCTGTGCTGCCTGGTGTTAACGTGATAAGCATTCTAAGTGCATATTGAAAATACACCTAGAGGGGGGTGAATCGGTGTATGGCTAATCTAATGACAAATGATGCAGAATTAAAACTAAATTGTAATACACTAAGTGTAACCAAAGAGTGTAGCCGAATTCCCGGTGACGGACCATGGACTATCTCCTATAAATTCCTCTAAATAAGAGTTGAGGTGCTATATGAAGCTCTCTTGGTTTAACACTAGTGAGGCACACAAACAGTACCAAGCATATATAAGATATGGATATGATGAATGCAAGGTAAATAAGAGAGAGAGTTTAGAGATCGTGGATCAATCGCAAACACCGAGATATGTTTCGAGGTTCGAGCCACTGCTCTACGTCCCCGCCTTCACACAGAAGGATTTTCACTAATGCGTCCACATAGGACTTCCCACACAGGGAACCTCTACAGAGGATTTGGGTAATACAAACTTAGGAGTACACAACTTCTCTCTTCAACAAACAACCTCTACACAAGAGGCTAGGCACTAAGCCATACAAGATCAACCTCACAATAGAGGGATAGACACAAAACTAACACAATCACCTCTCACTAGAGGG
Source organism: Agave tequilana (assembly GCA_038442645.1). Classification (NCBI taxonomy): domain Eukaryota; kingdom Viridiplantae; phylum Streptophyta; class Magnoliopsida; order Asparagales; family Asparagaceae; genus Agave; species Agave tequilana. Next base: position 122,888 of record JAVJIF010010470.1, on the reverse strand, counting down.
ATAGGCACAAAGTCAAATCTCCAACCTCAATCACCTCTACACTTAGAGGGATAACAACCAACTCAAACTCCTCCACAATCACCTCACCACAAGAGGGATACTCATGAACTCAAAGCAAAGTGATTTACAACACTTGGTGGTCTCAATAACCACAAACCAATTTTCCTCACAAAACAAGATCTTATAGATAGGATAGATATGATAGCTCAAGTGTGAGAAAACAAATAGTTTGAAAATCAAAATCACAAAAAAAATACTTGGGAAAACTTCTAGGATAAAATAGAAATAAAGATCAAAAACAATTCCTAAAGACATCTTTTTTTCTTTGATTTTTCCAACCCTTTAAAACAAATAAAGATAAATCTTTTAAACCCAAAAACTCTTTGAAAACTTGTTGCTAAAACACTAGGAAAGATAGAAAATTTTGCTCTTGAAATTCTTATCAAAACAGCCAAAAAGGATGGGTATTTATAACCCATTCTAAAAACTAGCCGTTGGGCCAAATCAGCAGAAAATTCTGCTCTTGGTCGACCGCCTGGTCGACCGGCCAACGGTCAATTTTTGACCGTTGTGCCATCGGTCGACCACCCGGTCGACCGAAGCTGGATCCAGAGAGCAGTGCTCTCTGGCCAGTCAACCGCCCGGTCGACCGGGGCAAAGTCCAGAGAGCAAAGCTCTCTGGACGGTCGACCGACTTGGTCGACCGGTCCTCAAGCCATTTGGCCGTGCACGTTTGTGCACATCAGTCGACCGGACCGGTCGACTGACTTCTGCCCCGGTCGACCGTCTGGTCGACCGGCAGAAGGGCAGGTCAAACAGTTTATAGGGATTAAGACTTGATCTTTTTACCTTCTAAAAAATCTCATAAAATACACATAAATTCAACAAAAATAGGTTTTTTTTAAGATCTTTGAATACCAAACATGTGTGACCAAAAATCAACACATATTACAAACTATTTGAACCATTTTTGTGATATAGAAATTAGGCTTTAAACCAAAATCGGTATTTTCTAAAAATTGAATTTTTGAAATGGAAAATCGTTTTCTCCAAAACTCAAATGGATACAAAAACAAGATATTGAAACAACTTTGAAGCATATTGTATATGGATAGAATCCAATATACATATAATATATATATATCTATGTTTTTGATATGAAAACCAAAATCGGTTAAACCGAAAACCATAAAACTGGAACTTTTGTGTGTGTGTGTGTACTTGAGCATATCAATACTATCTAATCTTTACACAAGATCTAAATAATCTAAACACAAACTGAAGTCTTCTTATCTCCAAGTCGACTCGATCTAAACGCGATCCAACGAGCTTGACTCCAACCGAGTGCTAGATGCGATCTTGACGCGCGAGCTCTTGAATCTATATGTGAAAGCTCCAAAACTCCTTTGTTGAAACCAAACACATACTAATATCTTGGTCAATCACTGAAACTATTTAAACACAAGATTATTAGTAAACTATAACTACATGAGTTAATCATCATCAAAACTAGAGTGAAGGGCCTCTGGGCCAACAATCTCTTCCTTTTTGCTGATGACAAAACTCATAGAGTTATATATGCATAGATTAAAGTTAAGCTTCATAGAAGCTCTCCTTAACTCATGCATAGCAATAAACAATAAGGATATTTAATGAATGCATAAACCAAACAACGCATATATGCATAAATGAGGAAATAAACATAAATAAACAATCTAAATACTTCTCCCCTTTTTGCATATAACAAAACATAAAAACATATATGTATTAAACAAGAAAATAGACATGCATATATAAACTCTCAAAATTCTTCTCCCCCTTTTTGGCAATTCATCAACAAAGGGGCGAAAATAAATCAAACAATAAGGATATATATGCGATATACATTCATGAAGAGGAAAGACGTAAAGTTAGCTCCCCTGCATATATGCATTACATGAAAAAGAGATGACTAAACTCTAATCACATAACGCATAATATACAATGTATAAAAGGAGATGTGAAGCTCCCTCTACACACGTGTATTACATAGAGAAGAGAGGTTAATCTTCTCAATATGAGATACACACAACATGAATCTATATATAGAAAAGATGTTAAGCTTCCCTTGCATATAAGCAATATATATCAAAATATTATGAAATCTCTTTAAAACAATTTATGATGCCAATTTATGATACCAATTGAAAATAAACAAAATTTTTAAGATACCAAAAGATACTAATTGAAAATATCTTATAAACTTTTAATACCAATAGAAAATAAAACATTGTACGTTTTTATACCAATTGAAATATATATATTGTAAATTTTGATACCAATTGAAAGTAAAAATCAAATTTTAGGTAAATACAACTCATTTCAATATAGATACCAATTTAAAATGAAACATGATACCAATTGAAAAAACAAACCGACCTTTTAGATAAACACTAAAATCATTTTACAATAGAAATATCAAATAGAGAATAATACCAATTTAAAATTATTGATACCAATATTGAAAATGTTAGCATATATCAAAACAAAGCATTTTTCATCATAAAGAGTGGGAGTAAGATACCAATTGAAAATAAAACTATTGAAAGATAAAACGCCAGTTTTCTCCCCCTTTATGAAATACTAATAAAAATAATGCATAAGCTTGTATAAGATACCAATTGAAAAATAATTGACATTATGGAGTAAATCAAGCTTAGGATAAACATAATTTGTGCTTTAAGATGTAAAAATATTGTAAGCACAATCAAATCATATATATATGTATAAAAATATAAATACCAATCGAAATTGATTCTATTTGAAATTTGAAGCATACATATATAGGAAAACACAAATATGAGTATACAAACATAACAATATCAATTGTGATACCAATTGAAAATATAATGAGAATTAAGTGTATAACTCATACCTACCACCCTATTCATGCACATGTTAAAAAGATTTTCAATTTAGAGCATACAAGGCATGGTCACCCATCCAACCGCCCTTTGGTTGGTAGGGTTTTCAAAAATAAGAGTTTGAAAATATTTTAGCATAGTTTGAAAACTCTACCAATTGAAGAATAAATAACTAGTTTAAAATAATTTTTGAAAAACTAGTTAAACATCCTTTAAATATGAAAACTAATCATATATCCTATGAAACATACCAAATACACAAGAGTTGACACTCGAAATCTATAAAGCTCATAAAAGCTCATGAAAATAAAGTCATGAGTAAACAAATTAAATATGAGTGCACAAGCATCATGTGAATAGCATATTCATGAAAATAGTCAATGAGGCTCAAGACATCAAACATGTGAAAATCACAAAAATTTATTTTTCATTAAAAATAAACTTCAAGGTATATGTATGTTCTATCAAAACTCAAAATATACATATATATCCCAAACACAAAAGAGTCCATAATAGTATTTGCATGAAGGTAAGTGACTCAAGGGTATACATGTATATTTATAAGTTTTAGACAAAGAATAGCATATACATGAAGCAAAACATGCACAAAGATACGGAAGACAAGTACAAATGAGAGAATCATCAAAACTAGGTCATACATGTACATGTAATGAGTACAAATGAGCAATGAGACACAAACATGTAAAAATCAAGTGTTGCTCACTACTTGTACAAGTATATACACAAGTTTTAATAAAAAATTCATCTAAACAAGTATTCACCATATGAAGTACAAAACCAAAATATGCTAAAAATATTATTTATATAAAAGCATGTAAACTAAATGGAGTTTAGAGATTGTTACTAAACCATATGCACTATTCTCTAAGTTTCCAAAATATGGTGGTCCTCCCACCAAACTTCCTTGATAGTGATGCATCAATTGTATGTCCATTCAGCTCATCATGCATCCACCACCAAGACACCAACCCTCTCACGTCATGTGAGAGCCCACACCTACATCAAACACAAGTGGTAGGGATTTTGGTACCCATTTTCTTTTGGGTCCATGGGGGTTATTATTATAAAGAACCTAATCAATTTTATTTGCAAAATTTATAGAATTTACCTTATCAAAATAAAACTTTGCTAAATGACATTTGCGGCCACAATGTGTACATTTGTACACTCTAGCATGCACATGAGAATGAGTGTGATCATGATGTGCAAAGTGTGCATATGTATGCCATGGATGATGTGCATGAACATGTAGAGCTTGTTTCTTTTGAAACAAGGTTTGCAATCTAGAATGATTGAATGCACAATTGCTCAAAGTTGAGCTCAAATAATTTATTGTATTTTCAAAAATTGAATCTCATTTTTATCAATGGTGGCATGAAGAGCATGGAAAGAATGAGAATCAACAACCTTTTTCTTTTTAGAAGTATGTTCTTTTTCTTTTGAAATAAATTTTCTTTTTAAAGAGTTATTTTCTTCCAAAACAATTTCCTTTTCTTTTTCCACCAAAGTGATTTTATTTTTCAAAGAATTATTTCCTTCACAAATATTATTTAATTTAGAAAACAAGGAAATATTCTCCTTTTTCAAAGCTTCATTTTCTTTTGAAATATTTTCAAATTTATTTTGAAAAGAATCCTTTTCTTTTGAAATGGACTCATATTTATTTTTCAATCTTTTATGGTTCTTTTTATGCAAATCATATTTTTCAAGAAGTTGTTGACAAACTGAAGTAAGCTCATCATAAGACATGTCAATATCTTTTTCTACCTCAGATTCGGAATTTACCTCAAGGGGGTTATCCCCTTGGACCATGTAGCACAAGTTGGAAGCATTACTTCCATCATCTGAGTCACTCCCCGCATAATATTGCTTTTGTTCGCCAAGAGAGACTATAGTGTTTCATACTACAAAAGCCGAATCAAAATTAGCGACCCTACATAGATAGTCATCATTTACGGTACTCTTTAAAGCATGAATGGCTTTTGCATTAGCCTCTAGATGTTTGCCATTTAAACAATATGAATCTTTAATGGTGGCAATATAAACATGAATACCTAGGGCTTTGAGGTACATGGACATCTTAACTTTCCAATTTTAGATGTTAAGAATGTCAAACATGGGAGGTGTCATGAAATCCATGTGTGTGTAAACAAATATTGTGATTAGCTAAAAAGAGGATCTTTAACTCAAGGTTGTTAGACCCAAATTAAGAGCACCAAGCTCTGATACCAATTAAAAATACACCTAGAGAGGGGTGAATAGGTGTATGGCTAATCTAATGACAAATAATGCGGAATTAAAACTAAATTGCAACACAGTAAGTGTAACCAAAGAGTGTAGCTGAATTTTCGGTGACGGGCTCTGAACTATCTCCTCTAAATTCCTCTAAATAAGAGTTGAGGTGCTATATGAAGCTCTCTTGGTTTAATACTAATGAGGCACACAAACAATACCAATCATATATAAGATATGAATATGATGCAATGCAAGGTAAATAAGAGAGAGAGTTTAGAGATAGTTGATCAATCACAAACACCGAGATATGTTTCGAGGTTCGAGCCACTGCTCTACATCCCCGCCTTCACACAGAAGGATTTTCACTAATGCGTCCACACAGGACTTCCCACACAGGGAACCTCCACTGAGGATTTGGGTAATACAAACTTAGGAGTACACAACTTCTCTCTTCAACAAACAACCTCTACACAAGAGACTAGGCACTAAGCCACACAAGATCAACCTCTCAATAGAGGGATAGGCACAAAGCCAACATAATCACCTCTCACTAGAGGGATAAGCATAAAGCCAAAACTCCAACCTTAATCACCTCTACACTTAGAGGGATAACAGCCAACTCAAACTCCTCCACAATCACCTCTACACAAGAGGGATACTCACAAACTCAAAGCAAAGTGATTTACAACACTTGGTGGTCTCAATAACCACAACCAATTTTTCTCACAAAACAAGATCCTATAGGTAGGATAGATATGATAGCTCAAGTGTGAGAAAACAAAGAGTTTGAAATCAAAATCACAAAGAAAATACTTGAGAAAACTTCTAGGATAAAATAGAAATGAAGATCAAAAATAATTCCCAAAGACTTCTCTTTTCTTTGATTTTTCCAACCCTTTAAAACAAATAAAGATAAATCTTTTAAACCCAAACACTCTTTGAAAACTTGTTGCTAAAACACTAGAAAAGATAGAAAATTTTGCTCTTGAAATTCTTATCAAAACAGCCCAAAGGGATGGGTATTTATAACCCATTCTAAAAACTAGCCGTTGGACCAAATTAGCAGAAAATTCTGTTGTCGGTTGACCGCCCGGTCGACCGACAACGATTAGATTTTCGACCGTTATGCCATCGATTGACCGCCCGGTCGACCGAGGCTGGATCCAGAGAGCAGTGCTCTCGGCCGGTCGATGCCCGGTCGACCGGGACCAGATCCGGATAGCAAAGCTCTCTGGACGGTCGACCGATCTGGTCGACCGGCCCTCAAGCCATTTGGTCGTGCACGTTTGTGCACATCGGTTGACCGGACCGGTCGACTGACTTTTGCCTCATAAAATACACATAAAATACACAAAAAAATCTCATACCAGAAGGCCAGGTCAAACAGTTTATAGGGATTAAAACTTGATCTTTATACCTTCTAAAAAATCTCATAAAATACACATAAAATACACAAAAATAAGTCCTTTTAAGATCTTTGAATACCAAACATGTGAGACCAAAAATCAACACATATTACAAACTATTTGAACCATTTTTGTGATATAGAAATTAGGCTTTAAACCAAAATCGGTATTTTTCAAAACTTGGAATTTTGAAATGGAAAACCGTTTTCTCTCCAAAACTCAAATGGATACAAAAACAAGATATTGAAACAACTTTAAAGTATATTGTATATGGATAGAATCCAATATACATATAAGATATATATCTATATTTTTGATATGAAAATCAAAATCGGTTAAATCGAAAACCATAAAACTGAAACTTTTGTGTGTGTGTGAACTTGAGCATATCAATACTATCTAATCTTTACATAAGATCTAAACAATCTAAACACAAATTGAAGTCTTCTTGTCTCTAAGCCGACTCGATCCAACGAGCTTGACTCCAACCGAGTGCTAGATGCGATCTTGACGCGCAAGTGATCGGCAAAAAGTAAGCACAAGAATAAGTAAAAAGAGTGTGGGTCGATGTTACTGCTTTTGAGATTCTTCCATTGTAGTGAAGTGGCTATACGGGTCGTATCCACAAGGAGGGAGAGAGATGAAAGCTTGATGCGGCTTCTTTGTTCAAAAAAAGAGAAAGTTCTTTATTTCAAATAAAGAATTGAAAAATGAAAACAAGTTGTTTCAAGAATTGTTTGAGAATGATTTGGTTGTTTGTAAAGCTGGATTTTCTTAATGGTAAAAACGCATGGCTAACTTTCTACTAATTGCTCCCACTAATCCCTAACTTCTTGAAGATGTAGCCTCACGATGGATCATAGGCAAGCATAACCCTTATGCATAGGAACTATTCACGTAGAAATTGAGTGAAAGTTCTTCCTATAACTTAGCTTAACACGGCAAAAACTTGGACATTCCCCTATCAAGATCCAATAAAATGAGAGAATAAGGGAAGACACAAGTATACTAATGGTATCGGTAAAGTTAAAAGGAAAATCTCTAACTTACAACAACAAGTAAAGTACACAACTTATAGATCATCAAAAACTAATTAAGCATGAAATGTAAGAAAGTAATACTTGTAGGTAAGTTAGAGTTAGAACCCTCATCTTAAGATGCCATAGCTCTCGTTTGCACAAGGCTTAGTTGACACTATTGACTCATTTGGGTTTATCAATCAAGTTGTTAGAGATGAGTAGGTTAGTAGTTAGTTAGCCATGCAATGGAAGAGTTAGTTAGACATGGTAGTAAAGAAATAATAAAGAAAAAGAGTAAGGGGAAAGGAAGTTACACTATAATAAGAAAGTGAAAACAAATGGAAAACACAAGTAAATGGAAAGAAGAAAGAGAAGTAGTTACTTGTATTAGCTTGTCACCTTCAAATACTACTTGTACACACACACTCTCTCTCGCGCTTTAATGGCTATAACTAAAACTAGAAGAAGAAGGAAACTAAAACAACTACAATCCTAAAAACAAGATTATAACAACTTGCTCTAACTCTGGATATCCCCCAACTGAAGCCCATGGGGGGTATTTATAGGCATCAGGGGAAAGGGGGCCAGGGGGACGACCCTGGCCCAAAGACCGGGCGCGTGCGCGCCCGTATGGTCGCGAAAACACGGCCCAGGCCGTATTTCTGCGGCCATGCCAGGGCGGCGCGCTCCTGGCTTCAGGCAATGCGTCGTCCTGTCTGTCCCCTGTAAGGTGGATCTTCTGTGGATTTGATGCTCTGGGCTGACAAAATCTTCACTCTAAAGTTAACGGCTACTTGGTAGGCCTTTAAACACCCATTAAATAGTGATTTAGGGTCTTCTTCTTCATTTGCACACCATGCACCTAGGATCAAGCAAGCAAAGTTTTATTAGCAGAATTTTACATCAAATAACTATGCGGATGTGATAAAAATTATGCAGAATTAGAGACTAATCAGCGAGCTCTTGAATCTTCATGTGAAAGCTCCAAAACTCCTTTGTTGAAGCCAAACACCTACTAATATCTTGGTCAATTATTGAAACTATTTAAACACAAGATTATTAGTAAACTATAACTACATGAGTTAATCATCATCAAAACTAGAGTGAAGGGCCTCTGGGCCAACAATGCATATTACACACACACACACACATACCTATACAATAAGAATGCTAGGAGCATATGTTATTTGGTCCCTCCCCTATTCGAACAATGGTACCCGCATATCGGAATTCAGATGAGTTCTACTGGAAGTGTGGGCTCCAGTGTGAACTGTCGATGTTGTGGGACGCCGGTGGGAAAGGGACAAGAATAACAAATGACACTAATGATTTTTATTGGATAACTTAAATGCAACATACTAATTTACACATGCATATGTCTTGCCCTATTATTATGATCAAACGATTCATGTTGTATGACTTAAGTTGGACATTCTATTTTACTATATATGATTCTAGGTTTATTGTGGGATTTCCATTTCTCTTATTTACTGACTTATACCGGCATTACATGTTTATGTGTACCTATGCTCTCGACATCATTGTTTATGCATATTTTCCAATTCAGATTTATTGATATATAGGTATTTACTTGATTTTGGATTTACTGTCATTCCTTTAATTTCCTTTATGTTACTTGTTATTACCTGTACTTGTATGCCTGAAGCATATCACTTGATCATGTATACGTGTGACTGCCTGAGCACGCTAACTGGCTTTATCATATGTAATCGCTTGGTTGCTTTCTGACAACCCTGAATCCTCATGTCCAGATCCTGGAGTCTGGACCGTGGTAGCCTTACTGTACCTGATCAGAGTGGCGCAGCGGAAGCGTGGATTAGCGGTTGCCTGTCTGGACCCTCTTTCTTCCAGCTTCCCCTTGTTCGGCTCGCGAGATGCTCATCTTACTACTTGTGAGTACTTTTCTGTATTTTATATTGTACATCCTACTTTTGCGCTTCTTAGTGATCTTATATTCTTGAGATATTGCATCATGCTTTGTGATAATTGTGTACTCGTGTTATTATTGCTAGAATGTATATTATCATTGTGCTTTCCTACTCTGATTCTTATCTGTACTGATGCTTAACATAAATACATGAGGGTATTTCTGCCCTGCGTATATACGTCACAGTAACGTCTCCGTACCTGCGAGATCGTGGCGTTACAGAGACTTATATACATCAGTGATTTAGAGGAGAGACATACTGATGAATTACAGGATTAAAGTAGATCGACATGAACGAGATAATTGGTTATTGATTTATTGAAGTGATGGTTTATATATCAAATACTTTGTCATGGAATGATACTTGACATTCACAAAAATTGCATTGAGACTATAAATTGATGGATCAGTTACTATTGTATTCTAGTGCAGATGGTTGAGATGTTGATCTGTTCCAGATGAGACTGTTTATTGAACAGTATCCAGACTTGTTATTGTATTAATTCATATTATTGAAAGTTATTGGGAAAGTATTGTCAGACCGTAACATATACATTGTTCTATTGTTCTACTATTTTAACAGTAATATTGTCCACATTGTTATTGTTACATCATTGATATTGTTACTGTCACCATATCATCCCATTAATCGAAATAACGTGGATGTTTATTGATCTAAATAATAATATAAATAGACAACTTACACTGGGATTGAGAAAATTGATGGAGGAGACAACGTCTGTATTTTGGGTGGACCTAGGATACAGGCTGCACAGCCGAGATACGGTTCTAGTGCAGGGTTCCGGGGAATGACTGATATTCCATATTGTTCAGATTGTTATTGTTATTGACATATTGTTATTGTTATTGACCACCTAACGGTAAGACCTGATTCAGTGTCAGGTGATTGGGCCGTGGTCCCGATTATGAACTGGACCCACCTAAAGCATTACCAATGTCTCAAATAGATCAGTTTCAATAATTTAGGACCCTAGTTGACACGTGTAGTAGGCGTAGTATAGGATGCGTCTATTACAAGTGGCAATTGGTGTTCGCTGGCATAATTAATATTGATAAACTATTATTATATACTATAATTGACTGTACTCACCTGACCGAATATCATATAAGTTATGATAGACATATGATTGTACATATGACTAGATTATATACCAGACTAGTGACATATAATAGGTTATACATCTTGACATCAGTTATTTATTTACAGTTGTATTAGTTGCCTTTTATCTGCAGACTTATTCATGTTATTGTTATTTCAGCTATCTTTTATTTCTAGCTTTAAACTTATTGTTATTTTGTACACACTGTTTATATGCATGAGCACTTCTTCTTTTCTTAGACTCTCATTAGGTTGCTTCTGACGACCCTGGATTTGTACGTCCAAATATTGGACGCTTTATTATATTGTTTAGGTGTTTGTTGAGCTCGTATGCTTCATGAGGAGCTGGAGTTTCTCTCTATTTGATTCTGGTATTCTTGTCTCCTTTTTGTTCCTATTTTTGTACTTTCCTTGATTCCTGTAAATCAGATTCAGTCTTTATTCTAGTTCTTTTTATATGATATCATGTGTGGATGCTTATATGTGATATTGCAGTGATCGTTGATTTATTATGGTTTAGATTTATAACTTGTTTCGAGTTACTTAAGGCTTAGCGTATATACATAAGGTATATTTCTTGCGTATATGCGTCGCTGACTCTCTTCGTATCTCCGCTTCAGCGTATTTTAGGAAGCGGGGCGTGACACCTGTGGTGATGAACAACCATTTTTATGATAGTATAGCTTGCACCTTCATTTCGTAGTGTAGATCGGGAATGGGGAACATCTCATCATCATGCTTCGCTCGCCTTCAAGCAAAGGTACATTGTTGACAAGGATTCTAGGTAAGTCATCAACTGGAAGAGGTAGGCAAGTTCTTTTAGTTTTTTTCTTTTGTTTTAATCCTTAATTTAGATCACCATCAACTCCCAACTCTTTTATTCACTTTTCACTTTCTTTGTATAAATTCATTTTCTATTTTCTCCAACTACTCCAACCTACCACTTTCACAATTAAGCATAACTTATTTTTCTTTCTTTCTAAAAAACAAAAGAAGAACTTTAACCATTTTTAGTGAACTAAAAGAGAACTTACTAAAAGCATCTATCACTAGTCCCTCCTTGTGGATCACGACCCACATAGCCACTCGCTATAGCGGTAGTATTGAGAACTTGCACACTTACATTATAAAGTTCTGAAATTCTGTATTTTATGTGTGTGGATTTAAAGCTCGATAAAATTTTGGCGCCGTTGCCGGGGAAGGATGGTAAGTAACTCCTTTTTAACTTTACATTTTTGGTTAACATTCTCTTGATTTTTGGTGTAGATATCAAGAAATTTTTTGCTGCATTAGATATATAAGTGGCCCTGGACTCTGCTCAAGAAAGCAGAGCTAGAAACCCTTATATTTCTGCATTCCCGTGGCAATTCCAGTGAACTACTAACCTGTATTTTTTTACAGGTTGGTTAAATTGCAAAGTAAAATTTCTGCAGCTATTTATTTTCTTATTTAACTCATTGTACATGCTTTCTAACCTCAACAGTAAATTGATGTTTGTTAAATGCTAAAAGCGGTTTAGACTTTACATTTGGCATTTGTCTAATTTTGTTTACATTTTACATTACTGTTGAAGAGTACTGGACCAAAGGTACATGTACATAGCGTGTAGTATAGGAACGCTTTTGAATTGTCTATATTGCTTAAGTGTTGCTTTTCATATACATGTACACATTACACTAAACTGGATTAAGGGCTTGTCCTATAAACAAGATAAGGTGGGGAAGTCATTACCCTTCCTTAGCCCATAAATAATCTCCTCACTCACTAACCCAAGACTAACTAAAACTGAGTAGACGTTGGCCCTAGGGACATCTCAAACTCTATAGGAGACTGGCCTATGGGGAAAATTGATTAGAGTTTGACTCTTATTAAATTGGTATCAAAGGTTGGGGATTGAGAGGCGAAACCTCGAAAGCTGATGGTTTGGCTTAATTAGGCCTGTCGCTTTTTAGCGCGAATACCTCCCACCAATCTTTTCCCTACCTGGCCGATCAACTTGTGGTCAGATTCTGCAATATACTCCCCGTGAACAGTCTAATCAGTTAGGAGTCGTCTAGGTCTAAGGTCTGATAGGCCTTTGGGTAAGTGACCATTAGATTAGCCATCACCTATTCACCCCCCCTCTAGGTGAACTTACAATTGGTATCAGAGCCAAGTGCTCTTGATATTGGGTCTAACAACCTAGAGTTAAAGATCCTACTTTTAGGCTAATCACAATATTTTGTACACACACCATGGACTTCATGTCACCACCCACCTTTGACATCCTTAACATCCAAATTTGGAAGGTTAAGATGTCTTTGTACCTCAAAGCCTTAGGATTTCATGTCTATCTTGCCACCACTAATAATGCATATTCTTTAGATGGTAAGAATTTTGAGGCTAATGCAAAAGCCCTTCATGCTATCAAGTCAACCCTAAATGATGATTACTTATCTAGGGTTTCTAATGTTGAATCGGCTTTTGTAGTATGGAACATCATCACCTCCCTCGGCGAAAAAGATCTATACTATGCGGGGAGTGACTCGGATGTTGGAAGCGACACCTCCAACAAGTGCTACATGGTCCAGGGATAACCCCCTTGAGGTAAACTCCGATTCCGATGATGAGGACATGTCATATGATGAGCTATCTACTTTTTGTCATCTATTGCTTGAAAAATATGACATGATTAAAAAGGAAAATAAAAATTTGAAAAAGAACATTACTTGCATGCATAAAGAACATGACTCATTTAGAGATAACATTGCATGCTTAGAAAAAGATAACAAAAGTTTGAAAAAGAAATTTGATTGCATGCATGTAGAAAATGATTCTTTTAGAAATAAACTTGCATGTTTAGAAAAGGAAAATAAAGATTTGAAAAATGAAAATGTTTCCTTGCTTTCAAAATTGAATGATCTTTGTGAAGGGAACAATATTTTGAAAAATGATATTGCTATGGTGGAACAACAAAAGAAAGTATTTTACAAGAAAATAAATCTTTAAAAAGAAAATTTGTTGAAAAAGAAAAGGATAATGTTTTTCAAAAGAAAAAGAAAATTGATTCTTTATCTCACCATGCTTTACATGCCACAACTAATGAGATTAAGAATTTGAAAAATAAAATGGATGGTTTGAGTTCAACTTTGAACTCTTGTGCTTTTAATCATTCTAGGTTGGAGTCAATGTTTTCAAAGAAACAAACTCCACACATTCATGCACATCATAACCATGCATTTGCTTATGTTGCACAACATGATCACACTCCTACACATAAGCATACTAAGGTGTACACATGTACATATTGTGGCCGCAAAGGCCATTTAGCAAAATATTGTTTTGATAAGAAACCTCATTTATATTTTGCTAAGTATAAAAGATTTTGGGATCCTTACAATAAAGCTAACCCCAAAGGACCCAAGAAAGTATGGGTACCAAAACCCCCACCCTTTGATTTTGATGTAGGTGAGGGCTCTCACAAAACGTGAGAGGATTGGTGCCTTGATAGCGGATGCAATGGACATGATGGACAAACTTTTGGATGCATTGCTATCAAGGAGCTTTGGTGGGGCAACCACCATATTTGGAGCTTTGGAGTTGGTAACAATTCTAAACTCCTATTTTTATGTACATGCTCTTTACATTCATAATATTCATAGCATGTTCATGTTTTAAGATTTTATGTGCTTCATGTGGTATTTACATGCTTTAAATGTAGATTTTATCAAAACTTGCATGTGTACATATACAAATAGTGAATTACAATTGATTCATATATAATTGAACTTCATGCTCATTTGTATCCACTATATGCACATGTATAGGCTAGTTTTGATGATTCTCCTTCATACATGTTTTTGCCTATTTTAGTGATTTACTTCATGTATATGCATTTTGAATTCAAATCTAATAAATATACATGTATACCATGAGTCTCTTGCTTTCATGCAAACACATTTGATAGACTCTTTTATATTTGGGATATGTATGTGTATTGTTAGGATTGGATGAATCATACATATACCATGAAGATTGTTGATTTTATGAAAAATGATTTTGAGATGATGAAAATGATTTTTATGTGTTGTTTAATAAATTTGAATAGTCTTATTTGATTTAAGCTTCATAGACTATTTTCATAAAGATACTATTTACATAACCTTTGAACACTCAATCTTTAAGAAAATATATAATTTTGAGCTTTATGGAATATGAGTGCTTGAACTTTTATGTATTTAGTATTATTCATGAAAAATATATGATCTTATATTCTTTAAGGATCTTTAACTAGTTTGTCAAAAATCCATTTAAACTAGTTATCTATTCTTAAATTGATGCACATGATTCTATTTCTTGTATGATCTCAAAATTTACTTACACTTCATGATTTGAATATTAGTTTAAATGTTAGTTTCTGTCAACACTTGGATTTATACTTGTACACATTATGGACCACAAATAAATCTATATATGATTGGATTTGATTGCTTATTTGTGCCCATTAGGTGTGCTAGTATAGCTTAGTTTTGATGATCATTACATTTTTAAACTTGTATTCCCATTTTGGACTTATGATTTGACCATGTGCTTTTCATTTCATGTATATGTTTATTTTGCCAAAACATTAAGATATACATGGATACCTCTTGAGTCATTTGCTTTTCATGCAAATCTATTTATATAGACTCAATTGTGTTTAAGAGATATGTATGTATACTTATTGCATTGACTAAACATACATATGCCATGAAATATAATTGTTGATTTTCATGTATTAAAAATTTGTGATGATTTTTGTGTTATCAAAATTTAAAGGAATATTGAGTTTTATTGCCATTTTCATGATACCTTGCTCCATGATACCTTGCTCCACATAACACTAGTCACTCACTTCTTTGTGATATGGACTTTATGGATAGAGTGTTTTTAGTGTCATGTGATTTACTTGTGAAAAACCTTTTGATTTATTCCTTGGTTGAAGGATTTCTTACTAGTTGTTAAACATTTCCATTTAACTAGTTCGAATTCTTCAAGTGGTAGATTATGTGATATATACACCTAAGCTTATTTTTCTATTGGTATCATTGGTTATTTGCAATTGGTATCAATATGAACCTTTTTGGTATATACTCATATTTTGCTTTTCTATATATGTATGTATCCATCTCAATTGATATAATTTCTTCATACATATATATGATAGTTTTTGTGCTTGTTTTACAATTGGTATCTTTTGAAGCACAAAGATTGTTGATGCTAAGCTTAATTAGAATTTCAAATTGGTATCCCATAATAAGCTTGTGCATTGTGTTTTGAAATTAGTATCAAAAACTCAAAAATTTTTTTAAGAAAAATTCAAAATTTTTGATTTGTATTGTCTATATGCAAGGAGAGCTTAACATCTCTTCCATATGTAGATTCATGTTGAGTGTATTGTGTATTGAGAAGCTTAACATCTTTTCTTTATGTGGTACACGTGTGTAGGGGGAGCTTCACATCTCCTCTTATGCATTACATAATATGTGTTATGTGAATTGGGGCTTATCATCCCTTCTTCATGTAATGCATATGTGTAGGGAAGCTAACTTAGCGTCTTCCTCTTCATGAATTTATATCGCATATAAATTTTATTGATTGTTTTGATTACCCTCCTTGATTTCTTGGTTTTTGACAAAAAGGGGGAGAAAAATTTGTTTGATTTGATTTCACTTTGAACCCTTTGTTGATGATTGACAAAAAGGGGGAGAAGTATTTGAGTATTTGAGTTATATGCATGATTTGATTTCCTTACTTAAGGGGGAGAAGTATTGTTTCTTGCTTAAGGGGGAGTAAGATTTGTATTTATGCATATATATGTTGTCTTGCAATTAGGAGCAAAGATTTGACTTAAGATTTGATTTTTGTTATGATTGCATCTCCTACATTGCATACATGTCATGTGCTTTTATTGCCATAATCTATTATTTATTTGGTATGCATGAGTTAAGGGGGAGCTTCTTTGAAGCTTTACTTTAATCCATGCATATATAACGTCATGAGTTTTGTCATCATCAAAAAGGGGGAGATTGTTGGCCCAAAGGCCTATCACCCTAGTTTTGATGATGATCAACTCATGAAGTTATGATTTCTAATGATCTTGTGTTTAATTAGTGACAGATTCTTTATCAAGATCTTAGTAGGTGCAAAGCTCAACAAAGGATAAAATGTCAAGATTTAGAGCTTGCATGATGTGATCCAAGGAGCTTTTGGATCAAGCTTGGACCAAGTCAAGAAGATGAGAAGCCTTCAAGGGAAGACTTCAAGGAGTTGAAGACTTGTGTCTAGGTATAAGATTTGTATTTTTGTTTTAGTAAAATGTAAAGGATAGATAGTTGGTGGATTGCTCAAGTCTATTTCACACACACACTCTTGATAGAACTCTTGATTTAATTGATTTCATAAAAGATTTCTTTTTAGAAAAGAATTTTTATTTAGTAAAAGATTTTTCTTTGAGACAAAATATAAACTTTGTTTTTGGTATTTCTATCATATATATCTTTTCAAACCATAACCAAGTTTAGAGCTTTATGATCAAAAACATAGATATTTTATTATGATTGTGTAGTGGATCATATCCATACACACTATGCTTTATAAGTTCAAAATATCTTGTTTTTGTATTTTGTGAAGTTATGGAAAAACAAGTCTTAGAAAGACATGTTTTTAGAAAAACAGTTTTTATTGTGATTAAAACTATTTTTTAGATTTACTGTGAATTTATGGGATTTTTATTGAGTGAAAAGACCTATTTTCAAATCTCGTATCTGTGCAGAACTGTGCAAACTGTTTCAGGCTTCAGCGGTCGACCGGACCGGTCGACCGGGTCTGAAGTCGGTCGACCGGATCAGTCGACCGACGTACACAGACGTGCACGCCTGTGTGCACTGGAGAACGGTCGACCGAGCCGGTCGACCGCTTCAGAGAGCTTTGCTCTCAGGAAATATCGGTCGACCGGGCCGGTCGACCGACAGAGAGTTTACTCTCTTCTCCAGTTGCTCGGTCGACCGGAGGCTGCAACGGTCGGATTTTGACCGTTGCCGGTCGACCGGAAGCTCTGACAGAGCCCAACGGTCAGATTTTTCTGGCCTCTATAAAAGGGTTTTTGTCATTGTTTGAAGCCAAGATTTTAGGAGAACTTTTGTCCAGTTATTTCCATTCTTTTAGCAGAGTTTTCTCCACAAAATAGAGTGCCAATATTTCCTATCAAAAGGGATTTTATCAAGAGAGTGTTTATTGTGATTTCTTGAGTTTTCCATCAAAGTTCTTTCCTTGATTTCTCACACTACACTTGAGCATCCATAGTTATATCTATCCTATAGGAGTGTTGTAGTGAGAGTTTTGTTAGGTGATCAAGTGTTTAGATCACCAAGATCTTTCTTTGTATTTGAGAAAACGGGCAAGTGTGCTCGTTGGTGTTTTGAGTTCGGGTGCGGACTTGTTGTACGAGGTGCGGCCTCGACGAGCCGGTGGGCTTGTGGTGTATAAGGGACTTTGGGAGTCCGAGGGCTTGTAGGTGTTGCGGCACCAAGGAGAGATCCGGTTGGATCGTGCATAGTGGAAATCCTTCGTGTGTCGAAGGCGGGGATGTAGAGCAAGTGTGCTCGAACCTCGAAACAAACCCTTTGTGTTTGCGATTGCTTACTCTTACTCTCTTACTCTTTTTGTCTCACTTATATCTTGCATTACTTTATAGTCTTTATCTCTTATATGTATGATATACCTTTGTGCTCATAATTGCTATACTTGCTTGGGATTGTTATTAACACTAGTATTCAACCAAGAGAGCCAACGCGGCACCTCAACCCATTCAAGGGGAATCTAGAGGAGTTTGTCCAGAGCCTCGCAAGGGGAATTCGGCAACACTCTTGTGTTATACATAAGTGTTCAATTAAAAAGAAGTTTAATTTGGTCAACTTAGTTTTAATTCCGCATTATTTGTTCATAAGTGACCATTAGATTAGCCATCACCTATTCACCCCCCCTCTAGGTGAACTTACAAGGTCTACCCTAACTTAGGCTAGATTTTTCTCTTTTATTTATTTATTTGTTTTTCTTTATTTGTTTTTGATATTTCTTGTGTGATATGGCTTATAACAATAATTTTTTCAATTTTAATTATAATCCATATTAGACCCCAACCTCTTTTTGGATATTAACAACTCGGCATATCATAACTTTAACCAACCAAGTGTGTCAGATTGGTCTTATTCGAATCAATACATGCCCTAGTCTCAATATTATGGACAAGACTAAAATAATCATCACTATTCTTCACAGAGTCAATGGAGATACAACTCCCCCCAGTCATATTGTTAATCAATATTTCAACATTCAGCCTATAATTTTCCTAGTCATGATCAACCAATAGAAGAAAAATCTGAGGTTATGAAAAGTATAGAAGCCATGATTGAGTCCCAAGAGCAAAAGCTGAAAATGATGGACTCACAATTCTCATAAGACTCCCAAATCCAAAATCCTTACTCTATGTTCCATGTCCCACAACAAAAAGAAGAACCTATGGACTTAGATGGGAGTATGGAAAACCTGATTCAGTCCGAAAATAAATTTTTTCCAATCTATCAATAAGTTAGAAGCACAAATGAGTCATTTGATCAACATAGTAAAAGAAAAGAATGAAGAAATTCTACCTAACACATGTTCGACCATTCCCAATTGCCCTAATCATATTGATGAAAACCAAGAATAATGGTATCTTAGAGACTTTGACCAAGATTCAATTTTATCACGCAAACTTGAACTTGACCAATATTAACTCATTGACAATTTGATAAGTTTTCATTTCAATGAAATTGAACTTGAATGTGAATGTGACCCTGATTGTTAACCTTGCGATTCAGTTCTTATCTTCGAAACTATGTTGACTCCAGTATCCTTACCCAATTTGGATCTATTTTTCGAGCCAACATTTATTCTCATACCCATAAATATAAAAATTGAATCACTAATTTTGAAGAGACATATTCCAATGATGAGAAAAGAATGTAAAATTGAATTCTTTGATTTGGACTCAACCCTTGAATTAAAACTGACTCTTGAACCCAAAGTTAGTTTTTTCGAGTTTGTATGGTTCCCGAACTTATCACTCTTGAGCCCAAATTAAACATTCCACCAAGTCACATTCTTTTGTTGGACATAGGTATAGACCATGATGACTCTGTGATGATTTTTCAAGATTGGTCATGTAAATAGAATATGTTTTATTATAGGATCTTTCATGATCCTATTCATATTGTGGATTGTAATTATATACATAGGAAAGAGTTCAATAAAGGTGGGTTCCAAGATAATCCACGTCATTTAGATTGGGCAGAAACGATTGGCCCAATCTGACCACCACCGGAACCGCCACCTTGAGAAAACAATTTTCCTTCCCTTTCTTTTTTCTTGCATTTATGCATTAATTCATATATTGAGAAAATGCATGGGATAGGTGTGTGGGAGGGTTCTAACATAACTTAAGTTTTCTTTATATTAAAAAAAATTAACATTTTTTTTTAAAAAACTTTTTGAAAATAGAAACAATATTTTGACCTATTTTTTGTAAGAAATTAAGTTAATTTTAAGGAATAGGAGAATCATAATTAGGATTTCTTATATTTGGTCAAAATAAGATTATTTGTTTGATTTCTAGGTTCAGAAGAAAATTTGAAAAAGTAATTTAGTCTTAATTTTTACCTTGATGAAATGTGCATGCTTTATACACTTACACACTTAAGGTACAAAAACAAAGATTCTTATGCCCTAAAAAAATGAAAAAATATATATATAAATTCTTTGATTAAGCTGGGTACTTTGCCTCATAAAGTATAAGTATTCACACCTAAAAGCGGTCAATCTTATAAATAAAATTTTTAGTTTTGTGGCTTTATTTGCTCGAGTCCTTAAGTCCTTAGGGTTTTCCCACTCGGTGCCCTAAGATCGCCCGGTTTGGGAGTCACCGACTAAAAACTCATTACATGGGCAGATTAGAAAGGCTAATGGAACTAAGGAATAATACTACCAAAAATAATAAAAAAATTAAAGGCATAAGAGTTACAGTTAAAGAACACTGAGTTACAATTTCACGATCATGAAGATACATATTGAAAGTACACATAGAGGGGGTGAATAGGTGTATTAGCTAATATAGGATAACTGATGTAGAATTTAAAAACTAATTGCGAACACATAAAGTGTAATCAAGAGAGTCTAAATTTTCCGTGAAGGGCTCTGGAACTACTCCTCACGATTCCTCTGAATTATGAGTTGAGGAGCTTCAATAGCTTTCTTGATTAAGCACAAATGTGGGCACACAAATAATATCAAGCATATGAATATAAGTAAGTATAGCAATGTAAGATATAAGAGCGATGAGACTTGAGAGACAGAAGACCAAACGCAAATACCGGGATATGTTTGAGCTTCGAGCCACTGCTCTACGTTCTTTTCTTCACACAGAAGGATTTCAACTATTCACTATTGGATCTTCCACACAGGGACCTCTACTGAGGAATTATAACTTACAATCTTGGAGTACTCAACTCCAACTCTCACACCTCTACACAAGAGGGAACACAAAGTAAAGATGAAAAGTTTACAACTTAGTGATCCAATGATCACAAACAAATCTCAAAGGATCACAAACAATTTTCTCACAAAAATAAAGATCCTAAAGATAGATTTTGAATTAATAGCTCAAGTATGTGAAAAATCAAAGTGTTTAGAAAAGAAATACGAAGGGAAAACACTTGAGAAAACTTTAGAAAAGATATAAAAATTTAGAGCAAGAACCTAGAATCTCAAAACTTGCTTTCTTTTGATTTTCCAAAATTTTGAATCAAAAAATAAAGATATAGATTTGAAGCACAAAAACTTATTTTAAAACTCTTTAGAAAAGGCAATAAGGTACTAGAAAACTGGTTGAAATTCTCTTCAAAAATCTTGTAGAAACCAGCCCCCAAAACACATATTTATAAGGCTTAGAAAAAAGCGGTTGGGGTCAAAAACAGTACATAACACACGCTATCGGTCAACCGCCCGGTCGATTGGCCAACGGTCAAATTTTTGACCGTTTGAGCCTGTTGGTTGATCGCCCGGTCAACCACCCCAAGGCAAATGCCTGTCGGTTGACCGCTCGGTCGACCGATGCCAAAACCAGAGAGCAAGCCTCTCTGGTCGGTCGACCGGGGCTAGATCAGAGAGCATCTCTCTGGATTGGTTGACTGAACAGTCGACCGGCCCAAGGCCTATGGGCTTGTGCATGTTCTGTGCACATCAGTAGACCGAGCTCTGATTTGGCCGATCGGTCGGCTGACCAGTCGGTCGACCGCTAGTCAACCCAAAAACAGATTTTAGGGTTTGAAAAATGTAGCTTTGTAATATCCTAAAAATTCTAAAATACATAAAATTTCACAAAAATAAGTTCTTATTAACCCTTTGAAATTCAAATATGTGTGATCAAAATCACCACATATTACAAGCATGTTGAACTATTTGAGGTATGGAAATTAAACCTTAAAACCAAAAACCATATTTTTAAAAATAAACTTCTAAATTAAAAATCTATTTTTCAAAACTTATACAAATACGAAAATAATATATTTAAACTCATTTGAAGCATAGTGTGTATGAAAATGATCCAATACACATATAAAGATATATCTTTGTTTTTGACATTAAATCCAAAATAAGTTTTGATAAAAACGAGACCTAAAATCATGAGCTATATACATCAAAAGAAGTTTTTAAACATTATAAACCAAACAATGTATATGGATGAAATCCAATATACACATAAACTATGTAAACTACTTTCGATGAAATCAATTCATGAAAACTAAAAGATGTATTATTGAAAACACATACGGTTAAATCGAAACCAAGACTTTTCAACTTGTTTGTGTGCACACTTGAGCAACTTAAAACTAATTATCCTTACACAAAATCTAAAACACCAAAACAAACTAGACCAAAGTTTTCTTGTTGATTTTCATCTCCAAATCTACTTGATTCAAACACCATCCATGAGCTTGACTCCATCTCGAGTACTAGATGTGATCTTGACGCGCGAGCTCTAGAATGAACATGTGCTAGCTTCAAAACTTGACTTTGAATCCTTTGTTGAAGCTAAACACCTATTAAGATCTTGATTAATAACTTCAGTTATATAAAAATAAGATCATTAGTAACTTAACTTCATAAGTTAGTCATCGTCAAAACTAAGGTGAAGAGCCTTTGGGCTAACAACCTCCCCCTTTTGATGATGATAAAACTTATGAGGTTATATATGCATGGATTAAAGATAAACTTCAAGGAAGCTTTCCTTAACTCATGCATAGTAATAAAACATATTAATATTCAATGTAAGCTCAGATACCAATAAACAATAATAAAAAATATACAATAAGAGTCATAAAACACATGCATATGAATATTCAAAGAAACTCAGATATCAAATAAAACAAAACATGTAGATTAAGATATATATATATAGTAGATTGGTACCTTAATCATAAACATATGCATATGAATATGCATATGCATAAAATATATATATGCATAAACACAATTAAACATGCATTTATAAACCCAAATTCTTCTCCCTTTTTTGTCGCTCATCAACAAAGGGATGATGAAAAATAAACAATACCAATAAAAACAATCAATTGAAATAAACCAATTGAAAGTAAATACAAAATGTTTTACCAATTGATACCAATAGAAATACATGATACCAATAGAAAGTAAATTTTAAACCAAGTTTTTTAGGTAAATACTAAACTCATTTTGTAATATAGATACCAATTTGAAAATAATACCAATTGAAGGTTATTGATACCAATATTGAAAATGTTAGCATTTTTCAAAAATAAAATATTTTTCTTCATAAAGAGTGGGAGTAAGATATCAATTGGAAATAAATACAATTGAAAGATAAATTCAGAATTTTTCTCTCCTTTTTATGAAATACTAATAAAACTAATGCATAAACTTGTAAAGATACCAATTATCATTTAATAATATGAATCAAGCTTAGCGTAAAATAATATGTGCTAAAAAAATGTATGGTCATATATTCTTTTTAGCACATATGCATGTATGATCAGAGCAATATAATATCAATTGAAATATGAAGCATAAATATATAGAAAATATGAGTATACAAAATTAATTTTCATGATAATCAAGTGTATAACTCATAACTTCAATAAGAGCATACAAGGCATGTTCGCCCAACCAACTGCCCTTAAAAGGTAGGGTTTTAAAAAATATGATTTGAAAATAATTTTAATATAATTTGAAAACTCTACCAATTGAAGAATACGAAACTAGTTTTAAGGTAATTTTAAAACTAGTACGAAATCCTTTAAGAAAGGAATAAAACACATTTATATTCATGAAAACATGCTAACTACACAAAAATTAACACTCAAAGAGCAATGAAGCCCATATGAGCTCATGAAACTAAAATTATGAGTAAACAAAAATATATCGAGGGCACAAAAATCATGTAATAAATGTAATCATGGAGATAAATCAATGAAACTCAATCAAAACAAGTAAATTTCTTTTATCAAAAACATGAAAGTATGAAAACTTTAATTTTTCATAAAAACTAAACATTTTCAAGTTATATGTATGTTTTGTCAAAACTAAAGCATACATATTATTTCAAACATAAATGAGTTCACAAAAAAACTATTGCATGAAGGCAAGTGACGTAAGAATAGAACATATATATTTAATAGTTTTAGACAAAATTTACATATACATGGAGGTAAACACATTCTTATGAAAAACATGTACAGAGTAGAAAATACAAGTGTAAATGCAAAAATCATCAAAACTAGATTATACAAATACATGTAATGAGTACACAAGAGTAATGAAGCACTCAAACATAATAATCAAGTGCAGCTTACTAATTGTATAAGCACAAGTTTTAATGAAAATTACATCTAAACAAGTAATCAAAACATGATATGCACAAAACATTAAAACATGTTTAATGAACAGATATGATCATTAGTCTAAATGCAAGTGACAGTAGAATTACGGTATACACAATAGCTAAATTATAGTGAGAACACAAAGATATGAATCCATATAAACATGGGTGTGTTACAAATATTATACATGTATATCACAAGTCTAATAAATATTATATTTAACATATGAATAAGGAAAACATGACATGCTAAAATCATCAATATGAAAGCATGTAAACTAAAATAGGAGTTAGAGGTAGTTACCAAATCGAATGAACTGATCTCTGTATCTCCAAACCATGATAGTCCTCCCACCAAATTTCCTTGAAAGTTATGTATCCAAAAATATCATCATTTAGCTCGAAATGCATCCACCATCAAGGCACTAATACTCTCACGTCGTGTGAGAGCCTACACCTACATCAAATACAATAGGAGTGAATTTTGGTATCCATACTTTCTTGGGTCATCCGGGGTTAACACCTTTCCTAACCCAAACAATTTACTTGCTAAATTTAAAATATTTAATCTATCATAACAAAATTTTGCAAGGTAGCATGTAAGTTGACAATGTGTACAAGTGTAAACATTAGCATATAAAGAATCATGTGTGTGAGCATGATGAGCATGTGTCTGCCATGATAAGTGTGTGTGCATATGTGGAGTATGTTTCTTCGAAATAGATTCCAATCTCTTGTGGTTCATCGCACAATGGCTCAAAGTGGAGCCCAAACAATATACACTCTTCTTCATTATACAAATATCATCATCAATAGAAAAAGATGCGGAGCATGCAACATGTTTTCACAAGAAGATGAAGCAATGAAAGCATGACAAACATGAGAATTAAAACTATTTTTCAAAGAAATATTTTCTTTTGAAACACATTTCAATTCTTTAGAAATTGAAACAATTTTATTTTTCAATGAATTATTCTTTTTTAAAACAAATTCAAGTTTTAAAGATTAAGCATCATTGTTCTTCAAAACAATATCAAAAACATTTTTATTTGTCAAAATCTTATTTTCATTTAAAACAAGATTGAGTTGGGCTTTCAGGGAATCCCTTTCACTTGAAATCTCAACCCTCTCTTGTAAAACTAAATCAAGTTTTAAAAATAATTTTTTATTTTCTTTTTTAATACAAAACTCTTATTTTCATAAGTTTATATTTTGAAAGTAAGTTTTCACAAAACATGAAAAGTTCTTCAATTAAAGCATGAGCATTCATACTATCATGATCATTAGAAGAGCTAGCAAATCATCTAGGTGAGTATCCGAAGTTACCCCAAGGGAGTCATTCCCTTGGACCATGAAGCAAACTTGGTCGGACTCAACTCCAATAGATTCTTTCTCCAAAACTTTGTTATTTGTTCCTTAGGAGAGGTCAATATGTTCCACACTGCAAAAGCAAAATCTTAATGATAATTCAAAGAAAAATATTTTTTGCTTAGTGATTGCTTAATTGCAATCAAAACTTGTGTATTAGCCTCTATTGCTTGTCATTACCAACATATGATGTTTATGTAATGGCAAGGTAAACATGCATACCTAGGGCTTTTAAATATGTACTTATCTTAAACTTTCACATATCATGTCAGAAACATCATACATGGGTCGAGTAAGAAAATCCATTAGTGTAAATTGATATATATGCAAAGCAAATCTAGATTAGTAATAATGGATCACACTCCTCGGTGGTTAAACCGAATATCAGGACTGCTAGCTCTGATACCAATTGAAAGTACACTTACAGAGAGATGAATAGGTGTACTAGCCAATTATGACAAATGATGTGAAATTTAAAAAAAACACATAAAGTGTAATCAAGAGTGAGTCCGAATTTCCCATGAAGGACTCTGGAACTACTCCTCATGATTCTTCTGAATTATAAGTTGAGGAACTTCAATAGCTCTCTCGATTAAATAGAAGTGTTGGCACACAAATAATATCAAGCATATGAATATAAGCAAGTAAAGCAATGCAAGATATAAGAGAGATAAGACTTGAGAGAGAGAGAAGATCAAAGCAAACACCGGGATATGTACGAGGTTCGAGCCACTGCTCTACCTCCCTGCCTTCACACAGAAAGATTTCAACTATCCACTATTGGATCTTCCACACAGGGACCTCCACTGAGGAATTACAACTTACAATCTTGGAGTACTCAACTCCAACTTTCACACCTTTGTACAAGAGGAAGCGCAAAGCAAAGGTGAAAAATTTACAACTTAGTAATACAATGATCACAAACAACACTCAATGATCTCAAAGGATCACAAACAATTTTCTCACAAAAATAAAGATTTTAAAGATAGATTTTGAATTAATAGCTCAAGTATATGAGAAATCAAAGTGTTTGGAAAAGAAATATAAAGAGAAAACACTTAAAAGACTCTAAAAAAGATATAGAAATTAGAGCAAGAAACTAGAATCCCAAAACTTGTTTTCTTTTGATTTTTTAAAACTTTGAATCAAAAAATAAAGATATAGATTTGAAGCTCAAAACCTTGTTTTAAAACTCTTTAGAAAATGGGTAAGAAGGCACTAGAAAACATGTTAAAATTCTCTTCAAAAATCTTGTAGAAACCAGCTCCCAAACCCATATTTATAGGGCCTAGAAAAATATAGTCGTTGGAGTCAAAAACCGTCCAGAACAGGGTGTTGGTCGACCGCCCGTCAACCGTCAACGGTCAAATTTTTAACCGTTTGAGCCTGTCAGTCAATTGCCCGGTCAACTGCCCTAAGGCAAACGCATGTCAGTCGGTCGCTCGGTTGACCGAGACCAGAACCAGAGATCAGGCCTCTCTGGTCGGTCGAACGCTCGGTCGACCGGGGCCAGATCCAGAGAGCAACTCTCTGGATCGGCCGACCGCATGGTCGACTGGCCCAAGGACTATGGGCTTGTGCACATTCTGTGCACATCAGTGACTGCTCGATCAATCGAGTACTGATTTGGTCGACTGTTCGATCGACCGCTAGTCAGCCCAAAAATAGATTTTTTAGGGTTTGAAAATATAGCTTTGTAATACCCTAAAAATTCAAATAAAATACGTAAATTTCCACAAAAATAAGTTCTTATTAACCCTTTGAAATTCAAATATGTGTGAAAAAAATCACCATATATTAGAAATATGTTGAACTATTTTTGAGGTATAGAAATTAAACCTTAAAACCAAAAATCGTATTTTCAAAAAGAAACTTCTAAATGAAAAATCTATTTTCCAAAACTTATACAAATAGAAAATAAGATATTTAAACTCATTTGAGAATAGTGTGTATGGAAATGATCCAATACACATATAAAAGATATATTTTATTTTTGACATTAAATCCAAAATAAGTTTTGATAAAAACAAATTTTAAAATCATGAAGTAGATACATCAAAATTAGTTTTTAAAAATTATTGAAAAACACCTAGACGGGGGGTGAATAGGTGTTAATGCTAATCTAATGATCTTTTTAAACAAGTATGAATATATGATGCAACGATCGCCCAAAACAAGACTAGAAGCCGAATACCCGGTGAAGGCCTCTGAACTCCTTCCTTGTGATTCCTCTATATAAGAGTTTGAGGTGCGTATTGCAATCTTGTTGTATGGGTATTGATCAACAATTTAGTAAGGAATGGAATGAATGCAATAATGAAGTGCACACAAGATATATCACAAGTTAGAAATAAAGTGCAATATCACAAGCTAGAAATGAAGAGCAATAAAGGATAGCAAAGAATAGAAATCAATCGCAAACACAAAGGGTTTGTTTCGAGGTTCGAGCCACCGCTCTACGTTCCCGCCTTCACCACCATGAAGGGTTTCCACTATATCCACCGAGGAACGATTACAAGGTCTACCGAAGACCGGAGTACCGAACTCCACCAATTACAATCCTCTACCGAAGAGGGATCTCACACAAGAAGAACAAGTAACCAAGTGATCAACAAGGGATCACAAAACTTCTCTTTACAACTTCCTTATAGAATGAGGAGGATATTTTGGCTCAGAAGTGTAGTGAGAAAACAAACTCAGTGTGAAGAAAAATTGCTTGAAAAACAACTGAAAATAAGTAGCCAAGAATGCACAAAGAGAATTGAGAGCTTTTGAAAACTTTTCTTTCTTTTGGAAACTTGAAAACTAGGTATATTTCTTGTATTTTGCAAGAGACCAATCCCCACTATTTATATGGATTAGAGGTGATCAAAATATGATTAGAACTAGCTTGATAGGTCAGAAAATAGCTGCCTAAAATTCAGAAATAGCTGACACCAAAATCTCCAACAAATCCCATGAGACAATCTCAGAAAACTAGCCGTTGGCGGCTGGAGACGGCTGTCGGTCGACCAGCCCGGTCGACCGACAGTCCAATTGGCAACTAGCCGTTGGACTCGGTCGACCGGTCGGTCGACCGGAAGCCAAAAGAAAATTTTGTTAAGAACTGTCGGTCGACCAATCGGTCGACCGACAAGAAACAGAGAGCAAAGTGGTTCCAGTCGGTCGACCGACAGACGTGCACAAAACATGCACGCCCTGGTCTCAAGGCCCGGTCGACCGGCCCCGGTCGACCGGCCAGGCCTGGAATAGACCGGTTGACCGGCCCGGTCGACCGACAGGCCTGAAACAGAATTTTTATAGGATTTTTCCTGAACTTTGGAAAATTTTCAAATTAATTTTGTAAGGAAATATGACTAAGTATCATGCTGAAAAGGTAGGTATACATGATGTAAACAAGATATAAAATTTATAAAAATTTGAGTCATGTATAGAAATCAAAACATGAACTTAAATCAAAAGTCAAAAATAAAAACCGTATTTTGAAAAATGTGTGTGTTTGCTTGAGCCAATTTAACACAGCCTCATTCTTTAACAAACTAAGTCTTACATAGGTTCTAGATGACTACAAAGTCTTCAAATGTGCTTCTCCATAAGTGATCTTGAATAGCTTGATTATTTCTTGAATAGCTTGATATTTTGAACCCGAAATGAAACGACTTGAGTCAAAACAACCTTCCTTTAGGGAAGAACACTCCATGAATCCTTAGAATCTTGAAACACACTTAAACATTAAAAATAATTAGTACAAATAACTATATATATTTTGTAATCATCAAAACTCAATAAATCGGGTTATTGTAACCTTGGGCCAACAATTATGAATCAAATAATGTATATGGATGAAATCTAATATACACATAAAATACTTTTGATGAAATCTATTCATGAAAACTAAAAGATGTATTCTTGAAAACACAAACGGTTAAACTGAAACCAAGACTTTTGAACTTGTGTGTATTTATACTTGAGCAACTCAAAAGTAACTATCCTTATACAAGATCTAAAACACTAAAACAAATCTAGACTAAAGTCTTCTTATTGATTTCGATCTATAAGTCGACTCGATCCAAACACGATCCATGAACTTGACTCCATCTCGAGTGCTAGATGCGATCTTGACACAGGAGCCCTTGAATCAACACGTGCTAGCTTCAAAGCTTGACTTTGAATCTTTTGTTAAAGCTAAACACCTACTAAGATCTTGATCAATAACTAAAACTATATAAAAACAAGATCATTAGTAACTTGACTTTATAAGTTATTCATCATCAAAACTAAGGTGAAGAGCCTTTGGGCTAACACATATAACTTAAGGTAAAATAATAAACTAAATGAGAAATATTGTTTGACTCTTTGCCTATATAACTTAAGGTAAAATAATAGACTAGATGCGAAATGTAGTTTGACTCCTTGCCTTGATTGATAACAAGTTTTTGAATAAAGATTAAGTTTAGAATTGAAAAGTTTAATTTTTCTATAACTTATAGATTACTTAATTCTTACGATAATACCTGAAATATTTTTCTCTTTCAAAATGTGTTTTCAAAGTACTAACACTTTGTTTCTCTTTTTTTATGGATTTTGTGGGTGTAAACCACTGAAAACTCTCACGAGACAAAACTCGTCCTCTAGAGGAAACCTAGAGGTTTAACAGCTTGTAGCACATGCTCAGTGCAATCGTGTGACCTGCGAAAGTGGTCTAATAATTTCTTAAGTTTAGTTTTGATGTTCTGATCAAGGACAAGTAAAAGATAGGTGTGGAGGTGTGATCGGTTGCTAATACTGCATATTTATTATCACATTCTCATATTTATTATTTAATAAACTCTATTTTTAATCTTATTTATTGTTTAATTTATATGCAGGCTTTTACTAAAGGAGAGGGGAGAGAATGAGCCCAAAAACCCATCAAAATTCTGATTTAATTCAGAATTAATTCAAATCAAGGATCATGACAAATCAGGACAAATCGAAGAAGATAAAACTGGTTGAAAAATTAGTTAAAACAGATTTTAACAAATCAAGTGGTCAAAGCCGAAAATCAAAGGAGGTTTCGTGAAAATCAGAACCAAAATTTGAAAATCCAATAGAAGATAAAAAAGGAATCATGAAATCTGGGATCTGTACCCCCAGGGTGAAGCCACCTGGCCACACCCTGGCCGCAAAAACATGTGGCCACACCCTGGCCGCAAAAACATGGCAAGAGCCGCCTTTCCTTGACAATCTTTACGAATCTCGGGGAACGTTTTCTCCCCTTATCTATATACTCCTCTCCCCTTTTAGTTTTGTCTTTAAAATATGGGATTTCTCAGTGTAAATGGGACGATCAAGCAGAGAACAGAGGCTAGGTTTGTAACATAGATTTTAATTTTCTTCTATGTAATTTTTATTTTATTTATGTAACTGAGAGGAGAGGAGAGTTTCATAGAGGAATGAGGCTGAAACTTATACTGAGCGTGACACTTGTATAAGTTTCTCTTTTCTTTCATTGTTATTTGAATCGAATTGAAGTTTCTTTTCTACCTTGTTTTTGTTACTTCTCTCTTCTATGTTTGTAAATCCAATCGACTCCAATAGCTTCAAAGTTTCCTCGCCCTTGTAAGTGTTATTGATGGCCTATGGTGATGAACAACCATTTCTATAATAGCATAGTTTGCACCTTTATTTCGTAGTGTAGATCGAGAATGGGGAAGATCTCATTTGTCATGCTTCGCTCACCTTCAAGCAAAGGTACGTCGTTGACAAGAATTCCAGGTAAGTCATCAACCGGAAGAGGTAGGTAAGTTCTTTTAGTTTTTTTTTTCTTTTATTTTAATCCTTAGTTTAGATCACCATTAACTCCCAACTCTTTTATTCACTTTTCACTTTTTTGTATAAATCTATTTTCTATTTTCTCCAACTACTCCAACCTACCATTTTCACATTTTAACATAACTTATTTTTCTTTTCTTTCTAAAGAACAAAAGAAGAACTTTAACCATTTTTAGTGAACTAAAAGAGAACTTATTAAAAACTTCCATCGCTAGTCCCTCCTTGTGGATCACGACCCACATAGCCACTTGTTATAGCAGTAGTATTAAGAACTTGCACACTTCTATTATAAAGTTCTGAAATTCTGTATTTTATGTGTGCAGGTTTAAAGCTCGATCAGGAAGTCTCGATATTTGACTTGCATAATGTCGGATATTCTCTATGGAGTTGGGTTGGTTAGTCGTTATATGGAGAAGCCAAAATCTACTCATTTACTTGCTACAAAAAAGATCCCACGCTACATCAAAGGAACTATCAACTATGAGCTTCTCTACACAAGGTGTGATGACCTTCAACTCATCGGCTATACTGACAATAATTGGGCAGGAGATGTTGATGAACCAAAAAACACTACGGGTTATGTTTTCTTTCTAGGTAATATGAAATTTGAAATTACACCTGGAGGGGGGTGAATAGGTGTAAGGCTAATCAATTCAATATTCAATGCAAAATAAAAATGAGATGATGCAAATGATCACTCAAAGTAAGATTAGAAGCCATATACCCCATGAAGGGTTCTAAACTTCTTCCTCGTGATTTCTTTAGATAAGAGTTTAAAGTGCTCAATGCAATCTTGTTGTAATGAGTATAGATCGACAATGAATGAATAAAGTAGATAAGAGAGATAAGAAATCAATCGCAAACAAAGAGATTTATTTCGAGGTTTGAGCCACTGCTCTACGTTCCCGCCTTCACCACCGTGAAGGATTTCCAATCCACTAGAACTTTCACCAAAGGAATTACAACAACTATGGAGTACACAACTCTCCAACATACTACCCTAATCCAGAGATAGCGTAGCAACAATACAATAAGCACTGGGTGATCAAAAGACCACAAACTCTCTTTTGAAAACACTTCTTTACAATACCCTAGAGAATAATATATAAGATTGAAGCTCAAGATTTTGTAAGTGAAATTTAAAAATAGAAGAGAGATTTTAAGAACCAAAACTTGAATAGAATTTCAGAGAATAAAAGCACAAAAACTGAAACAAAAACTTTTTCTCAAGAAAGCACAAAACTTTGAATCTCTCACATTGTTGTTGTGTAAACCTCTACCCTAATGACCCCTTTATATACGTTTTAGGAAGAGTAAACTTAGAAAACTTTTTACCTGAACAAAAAAAGAAGAAATTGACCCTCAATTCAGCAAACCACGCTTTTAAAATCAAAACACATTTTCAAATAGATTTCAAAAACTAGCTATTTCTTCAAAAACAGCAGACTCACGGTTGACCGGCCGGTCGACCAGACTATTCAAAATTTTGACCCTTAGCTCTTTCCGGTCGACCGGTCGGTCGACCGTGACAAACCGAGGCTAAACCTGCTTACAGTCAGTTGACCGCAACGGGGACCGGTCGACCGCTCGGTCGACCGGAACATGCACAACGTGCACACCCCCAATTGCCAGAACTCCGGTCGACCGTGCGGTCAACCGTTCTTGCCTGTATGAGGCACGGTCGACCGCCCGGTTGACCAGTCTAGGCCAAAACAGATTTTGAAAACTCTTTTTAAAGATATTTTGAAATATTTTTATTTGAATTTTGGAAGATAGGAAACATACATAGCTACTAGATATAAGTTCTAAAGTGATAAAAAATATTTTAGAAAATTTGAGAACCAAAACAATACTTTTAAAAAACGTGCATTTTTGTGTGTTTGTGTATTTTTGAGCTTTAAACATATATATTAATCTTTAACAAAACTATCTACAAGATGAGTCTACAAGCAGGCGTTTCTAAAACTTGATCTTGAGCAGTGATTGAGCTAGAGCCTAATATCCCATGCTTGAGAATTGAGCCATCAATACCTGTACTAACCTGAAATTCATTCTTGAACTTCTATTAATACCAAATAGATTTTATATGGTTTGTTATCGTCAAAACACATAACGCGAGGATTGTAACCTTTGGGCCAACAATCTCTCCTTTTTTGATAATGAAAAAACATATAACTATAAAACAAAATATAGGAAGGAGGTAAAGCTCCCCCTCAAATGATGCTCTATAATTAAGTACAAAATATGAAACATATATGAAGATAGACATCAAAACATGAAAATATATATGAGATAAACATCAAAACAAACCCATACTTCCATACTTCTCCCCCCTTTTGTCATACATCAAAAAGGGTAAACAACCATGAAAACTGATCAATCAATAATACAAACATTTAGTTCACCACATATAAAAGAAAATCTATTAAAATCAAGTGGTTTAGTAAAAATATTTACAAGTTGAAACTCAGTAGAACATAATCAATTCTAATATCACCTTTCTCATAATGAACTCTAAGAAAGTGATATCGAACCTCTATGTGCTTAGTCTTACTATGTTGATTTGCATTTTTAGTCATATCAATAGTACTAGTATTATTACAAAATATTTTAACATGGTCATAATATAAATCATAATCAAGGAGACTATGTTTCATCCAAAGGACTTGTGCACAACAAGCCCCAGCAGCAACATACTCCGCCTCGGCGGTTGAGAGGGTTACAGAATTTTGTTTCTTGGAAGACTATGAAACAAGACAATTTTCTAGAAACTAACATGTTCTACTTGTACTTTTTCTATCCACTCTACAACCTACATAGTCAGCATCTGAAAAACTCGTCGTTGAAAATTGTCCGGTCTTCGAATACCATAGACCCAATAGTGCCCTTAAGGTATCGAATAATGCGTTTTACGGCAATCAAATGGGACTCTTTAGGACAAGATTAAAATCTAGCACAAAGACATACACTAAGCATGATATCCAGCCTACTAGCCATTAAATACAACAAATTACCAATCATGCTTCTATAAAGTTTTATGTCTACACTTTTACCTTGTTCATCCTTGTCAAGTTTGGTTGTGGTAGCCATGGGAGTTTTGCTAGTCTTTGTCCCTTCAAGTCTGAATTTCTTGATAAGTTCCTTTGTCTACTTGACTTATAAAAATCCCATCACTTCTTTACTTGATTTGGAGTCCAAGGAAGTAGTTTAGCTCCCCATCATAGACATTTCAAACTCATTCTGCATACATGATTCAAACTCTTTGCAAAGTATTTCGTTAGTAGATCCAAAATTATATCATCAACATAAATTTGAACAATGAGAATGTCACTATCAACATGCTTAGTAAAAAAGGTAGTATCTACTTTACCTTTAACAAAACCATTTGAAAGAAGAAAAGTTGAAAGTCTTTCATACCAATCTAGGAGCTTGTTTTAAACCATACAAAACTTTATCTAGTTTGAAAATAAAATTTAGATGTATAGGATCAACAAACCAGGGAGGTTGTTCAACATATACTTCCTCTTCAGTAAAACTATTTAAAATGCGCTTTTGACATCCATTTAAAAAATTTTGAAATTTTTATAATAAGCAAAAGAAAGTGTGATCCGTATAGCTTCGAGCCGTGCTACGGGTGCAAAGGTTTCCTCAAAATGAATTCCTTCGATTTTGGTGAAACCTTGGGCCACTAATCTAGCTTTATTCCTAATAACATTTTCCAACTCATCCAACTTGTTCCTAAAAATCCATTTGTACCAATCGTTAGTCTATCACGGGGTCTAGGAACGAGATGCTAAACTTGGTTGCGCTCAAACTGATTGAGCTCTTCTTGCATTGCAAGCAACCAATATGAGTCGCCCTCAGCTTCGAGAATATTTTTGGGTTCAATATGGAAAATGAAAGTATAATGACCATACAAATCATGGAGTTTGGAGCGAGTAGATACCCCCTTTGATACATCACCTATGATGAGATCTTTGGGATGACTTGTAGCATACCCATTAAGTTTTTGCTTGTCTTCTTGGGTGGGTGAGTCCGCCAAGGATACTTTCTCCATGTCTTTACCTAAAGTGTCAATCTCTACAATATTCTTAACAAATGCATCAGATTCTTCAAACTTAACACGCATAGATTCTTCAATTGTAACAGAGGATTTATTAAATACTCTATAAGCTTTGCTAGTACTAGAATAACAAAAAAAAATAGCTTCAAAAGTCTTAGCATCAAATTTACCCAAGTTATCTTTGGTATTCAAAACAAAACATTTGCATCCAAAAACTCTAAAATACGAAACATTGAGTTTTCTTGAATAATAGATTTCAAAAGAAGTTTTAGAATAATTTTTACGAAAATAAATTCTGTTCGATATATAGCATGTGGTGTTTACGGTCTCGGCCCATAAGTATTGAGGGAGCCCGTATTTACTAATCATAGGCCTAACCATTTCTTGAAGAGTACGATTCTTTCTTTCATTTTGTTGTGGAGTTCTAGGACAAGACAACTCATGCTTAATTCCATTTTCTTCGCAATAAGTGATGAAGGTTTGGTTGATGAGCTAACCACCTCTATCACTTCTTATGCGCAAAACCAAAAAACCTTTTTCCTTTTCAACCTTTTCTCAAAAAACATTAAAATGCGAAAAAGATTGATCTTTATATTCCAAAAAGAAAATCCATGTAAAATGGGAAAAATCATTAACTAAAATAAAAACATAGCGATTTCCATTTAAACTTTTAGTTTTAGTAGGACCAAACAAATCCTATGGATCAATTCTAATGGCCTAGATGTCATGATATCCTTGATAGATTTGAAAGAGGACTTAGTTTGTTTCCCAAGTTGGCACGCATCATAAATGCGGCCCTTTTCAAACTTCAAGTAAGGAATACCCTTCACCGATTCCTTAGAATTAATTCTAGAAAGATGGTCAAAAGATACATGGACTAATCTTCTATGCCATAACCATGAATCCTCATCAAAAGCATTTAAACATTTAACTTTGCAATCTAGATTTAACACATCAATAATATATACATTGTTTTCACGAAATCTGAAAAGAATGCAATCATTGATTTTACAATAAAAAATGTTACAAAAAGAATCATCAAAAATAACTTTGAAACCACGATCACATAGTTGACTAATACTAAGTAGATTATATTTAAGACCATCAACTAAAACAACATTTTCAATTAAGGGAGATGTACCAATCTTGATGTTACCTGTACCGATAATCTTGCCCTTGGAATCATCTCCGAAGGTAACGGTGTCACCTTCATCGTACCTTGATAGGGTTGCAAAATTATTGATGTCCCACGTCATGTGCCTTGAGCAACCGCTATCAAGATACCACCGCTCTCTACATTTTGGAGCCTTGATGTGTACCTGCATCAAATAATGGAGTTGTTGACTTTGGTACCCATATTTTCTTGGGTCCTATGACATTAGTACTTTGAACCCAAACATGATTATTAGTACCATTTATACGATCATAACAAAATTTAGCTAGATGACCATTTTGACCACAATACGCATATTTATAAATTCTACCATACATGAAAGTATGATGTGCATGAGCATGCTTGGTGTGTGATTTAGAAGTGTGAGCATGTGTAGTAAAAATGTGTTTCTTTGAAGCATTTTCCTCAAAAAACATATCTTCTAATTTAGCTTTATTAAACCACATTTCTTTAAAATACTTCTCAAATTGTTGATTTTAGTTTTTAAGATAGAAATTTCATTTTCATCAATCTTGGGAAACTTAGCTTTACATGAAACCTTGTATGCATCAAAATCCTTTGTGTTGATAAAAGAGTGGATGACAAATCATCTTTTTCTTTGAAAAGAGTAATAACTTTATTTTGAAGAACTTCATTTTCCTTTTTCATATTTAGAAAAATTTTCTTTAAAGAATCATAATTATCTGAAAGTTCTACAAATGCATTTACTATAACATCTTTAGTTTATTCACAATCATCAATAGATGGTTCAGAATTTACCTTGGGTGTGTTTGCCATGAAACACATGTTTGCTGTGTCCACCTCTTCTTCGAATTCACTTTCTCAATCCCATGTGGCTTTGAGAGCATTCTTCATGAATGGCTTCTTTTACTTGATTGAAGAAGTTAGCTTGTTTCCAAAATCTAGACATTCGGCCATGATGTGTCCGAGTTTCCAACAGTTGAAACAGATGATTTTCTTATCCTCCTTTCCTTACCATCATCTCCTATGGTTGTACTTTACTTTGTTGTATATTCTTCTTACATTTCTTACGAGGAGAGATAGTTCTTCATCATCATCTTCTTCTTCTTCATCGTCGAAGATGGCGGGAGTAGACTTGAAAGAGATTGTCTTCTTCTTTTGTGGCGCCATTTCTTCTCTTGCCTTTCTCTCCATCTCATGAGTCTTAAGGTTGTCGATAAGACCAATGAGCTCCATCTCATCTTTGTCGTTCAACTCCTTCAATGTAGTGGCTTTGACCTCCCAAGACGGTAGAAGTGCACGAATGACCTTTTGGACTTTTTGATCATTGTTGATTTCATCACCTAAAGAGGAAAGACCATTAGTTATTTTAGTAAACTTCGTAATCATATCATCAGTAGATTCATTTTCATGTATTTTGAAGTTTTCATATTGAGAACGTAAGAGATCAATTTTATCTCTCTTGACTTGTGATGTTCCCTCATGAGTGACCAATAAGTATTGCCAAATCTCATAGGCTGATTTGCAATAAATGACCCTTGTAGTGTCATCCTCATTCAAGGCTAGAAACAAGGCATTTTGAGCCTTTGAATTAGCCTCATATTCCTTGGGGCAATATCAGACCAAGTGTCATCATCATCGGTAGGTGCACTATAGGGTTTGGTCACCGCCTTTGCTACCCGGCTTCTTAGGGATTGCAAAAATATGGTCATCCTAACTTTTCATATGGAAAAGTTAAGGCCATAAACTTGGGAGGAGTTCTAACACTGTCGGCCATTTTTACTAGTGGATAAATGAAGAAATTTATAGAATGATTAGCAAATTAGGATCTCTTTAAGGATGTTAAGCCAAAACTAGAGACCTTGCTCTGATACCAATTGAAATTATACCTTGAGGGGGCTGAATAGGTGTAAGGCTAATCAATTCAATATTCAATACAAAATAAAAATGAGATGATGCAAACAATCACTCAAAGCAAGATTAGAAGCCGTATACCCCGTGAAGGGTTCTGAACTTCTTTCTCATGATTCCTCTAGATAAGAGTTTGAGGTGCTCAATGCAATCTTATTGTAATGAGTATAGATCGACAATGAATGAATGAAGTAGATAAGAGAGACAAGAAATTAATCACAAATAAAGAGATTTATTTCGAGGTTCGAGCCACCGCTCTACGTCTCCGCCTTCACCACCGTGAAGGATTTCCAATCCACTAGAACTTTCCACCAAAGGAATTACAACCGCTATGGAGTACACAACTTTCCAACACAC
Source organism: Agave tequilana (assembly GCA_038442645.1). Lineage (NCBI taxonomy): Eukaryota > Viridiplantae > Streptophyta > Magnoliopsida > Asparagales > Asparagaceae > Agave > Agave tequilana. The sequence goes on along the minus strand of JAVJIF010010470.1, from coordinate 83,619 downwards.
TCCTCTAGTACAGAGGTAGCGCAACAACAATACAATAAGTATTGGGTGATCAAAAGACCACAAACTCTCTTTTGAAAACACTTCTTTATAAAACCCTAGAGAATAATATATAAGATTGAAACTCAAAATTTTGTAAGTGAAATTTAAAAATAGAAGAGAGATTTTAAGAACCAAAACTTGAAGAGAATTTCAGAGAATAAAAGCATAAAAACTGAAACAAAAACTTTTTCTCAAGAAAGCACAAAACTTTGAATCTCTCAAATTGTTGTTGTGTAAACTTCTACCCTAATGACCCTTTATATAGGTTTTAGGAAAAGTAAACTTAGAAAACTTTTTAGCTGAACAAAAGAGGAAGAAATTGACCCTCAATTTAGCAAACCACATTTTAAAATCAAAACACGTTTTAAAACAGATTTCAAAAACTAGTTGTTTCTGCCAAAACAGCAAACTCACGGTCGACCGGCTGGTCGACCGGACTATTCAAAATTTTGATCATTAGCTCTTTCCGGTTGACCGATCGGTCGACCGTGACAAACTGAGGCTAAACCTGCTTACAGTCGGTCGACCGCCCGGTTGACCACAACGGGGACAGGTCGACCGCCCGGTCGATCGGGAACGTTCACAACGTGCACACCCCCAATTATCAGAACTTCGGTCGACCGCACGGTCAACCATTCTAGCTTGTATTAGGCACGGTCGACCACCCGGTCAACCGGTCTAGGCCAAAACAGATTTTGAAAACTCTTTTTAAAGATATTTTAAAATATTTTTTTTGGATTTTGGAAGATAGGAAACATACATAGCTACTAGATATAAGTTCTAAACTGATAAAAAATATTTTAGAAAATTTAAGAACCAAAATAATACTTTTGAAAAACGTGCATTTTTGTGAGTGTATTTTTGAGCTTCAAATATATATACTAATTTTTAACAAAAACTATCTACAAGATGAGTCTACAAGTAGGCGTTTCTGAAACTTGATGTTGAGTAGTATTGAGGTAGAGCTTAATATCCCATGCTTGAAAATTGAGCCATCAATACCTGTACCAACCTGAAATTCATTCTTGAACTTCTATTAGTACCAAATAGCTTTTATATGATTTGTTATCATCAAAACACATAACCGGGGATTGTAACTTTTGGGCCAACAAAATTTTCTGGTCATCAAAGAAGTAAGTTATTGTCACTCTTTCTACTTGTGAAGCAGAATGTGTTGCTGCATCATTTGAAGTTTGTCATACAATTTGGTTACGGAATTTACTTAATGATCTTTAACTTAAGCAAGAATAGCCAACGAAGATTTACATTGACAACAAATCAGCCATTGCACTTGCAAAGAATCCCGTTTTTCATGAAAGGAGTAAACAGATTGACACTCGTTATCATTTTATCTAGGAGATAATAAAAGAGAAAAGGTTGAACTAATTTATGTCAAGGCCTAAGATCAACTTGCTGATATTTTCACAAAGCCACTGAAGTATGAAATATTCTTTATAATACATAGTCAACTTGGGATGGTTACATCAAGTTTAAGGGGCAATATTGAGAATTAAACCCTATATGATAAGAAATAAAGAGTTGTGTCTTTTCGAAGAGTCGTGTCTCTTTGAAATGAAGGGTTTTATCCTTTAGAAGAGTTGTGTTCATTTGAAATGAAGGGTTGTAGCTCTTAGAAAAAAATGTGTCTTTTGAATTCAAAAGTTGTATTTCAAGAATCATTTAGATCTCTATATAAGGAGTTGTTTAGTGAGAATATATGAAAGAGAGTAGAAGAAGAATTGAGTAAGAATTGTATCTTTTATAAAAGATTAAATAAATTTATCACTGTTATTTCCTCTGTTCCTCCCCTCAAATTTATTTTTTGTTATCACGCCCTGCTCGTGGCGGAGGAGGTGATTGGTGATGGTGGTGGATCGGGTCAAGGCCTGGTAGATCTCCATCGTGGCGCCACCGGGGTAAGCGAAGATGTCGGTGACCCTGGCCCGCTCTAAGGCCTAGACGAGAATGTCGACACCCTTGCGGGGCTCAGTAGGTTCGAATCGGGACGGGCAGTAGGGATTCGATGGTGGTTATGATGATAGTAGTTTCGGAGGAGGTGGCGGCGGGGACACTATGAGGTTTTGCGGAGCGACGATGACCGGCTTGGGCATTTGGGAGGAAGAGGAGGAGGAGGAGATGAAGGGGAGGCGATCGGGTTTTTGGGTGACAACGAGGGGTATTTTAGGGATCGAGGGTTTTGTCAGGGCGGTTATATTCACCGCAACTACTGCCGCCATGTACGCCATTGAGAGAGAGAGAGAGGGAGGGCAAGGTTTTTGGATGGGTTTTAGTTTTACAGGAGGGAAACGAGGATGAGTCGGTGAGATATGGTAAACGGTCCGAGTAGGGGCGAGACTCGTGGATTGAATGGTGGAAGTGAGGTTACCGCCCCCCCAAGCAGGATTAGTTCAGGCTTGAACTCTAACATCACAACCTGATTGGTGAGGTTACGAGGATGGTGTTGTGATCTGGGGGAATAAAGTTTAGATAAAGAACTGCTGTCCTTACATGGCTACTTGCGTGGAGGGACTCTCGTTGGCTTTATTATTGGTGTTGGCTTATTTGGAGCATGTCAATGTTTTATATTTATTGACTTGTCCTGATAGAATTTAGTCTTTATCATATATACTCTTCAAATCATTCATATTTTCAAATTTACTCTCTAAATCTTTATAATGCTAAAAATTACTCTTCAAGTTTTTTCATATTTTTCAAAATTACCCCCACCGGCCAAAATTACTCCATTACCTCAAGACTCTCTTCTCTCGCGTTTCTCTGAGTTAAGTCCCCAATGCCCATTTTTCTCCTTTCTCACAGTTTTCAGAATCACCCTCCAAAATGGAGGGGGATGGTGGCAGAGGGGGTCGCTAGGAGAAGAGGAGTTACAAAGGAGGAGAGGGAGGATGTGCCGGCTGAGGGGGTGCTGGCAGAGGGGAGAAATCGAGGTAGAAGAGGAGAACTTGAGGCGACGAAGGAGCCACTGGCAGAGGGGAGAAATCGAGACAAAAAAGGATCATTGGCTGACGGAAGGGAGAAATTAAGGCGGTAGAGGAGGCGCTGGCAGAGGAGGCAGAGCGGGGCCTAAGGCAGAAGAGGAAATGGTTTGGCTGCATCCGAGGAGAAATTGACAGTTGGCTACACTTCAGATTGGTTGGGTATTAAAGAGATGACTGGCAAGCGGAGAAATCGACCATTTGTCTATGTACTGTTGTAATGGTATTTTTGAAATTTTAGATTTTCATAACAGATAATTGGGGAGTAATTTTGAAAATATAAAAGAATTTGGGGAGTAATTCTGATATTATAAAGATTTATGGAGTTTTTGAAAATATGAGAATTTGTGGAGTAATTCTGATATTATGAAGATTAGGGGAGTAAATTTAAAAAATATTGAAGATTTGGAGAGTACATATGAGAAGTGATTAGTATATCTGTTAACTTAAACATGTTGATTTGATTCTCTCTAAATTGTTTAAAAAGAAGGGAAAACTTCACATAAACACTTTATGCTTTAACTATTCTTCACATAACATCTCTCGATTTCAAAAGTAATCATCAAATTCGGTATGTTTTCACAAAACCGCCTCATTTTTATAATTCATAACTCCGAACTATTTAAACAAAATAAAAATCTAGCCTTGTTTCTATTCTATTTTTTGTCCAACTCTAACCTTATTCTTATCAACATTTCCATCGCTTAACTTGAAACCCCATCCTACCTCTATTCATAACCAATTTTAATCCCTAATACTTTTCTCAGTTTGTTTCTTGATTGGAATCCTATCCTTATATTTGTTAGTTCAAAGTTTCAATCACTCATGTTTTGATAATTTACAACTCATGTAGTTAAATATCAAATGATCTTGAAGTGTTTATGAAAATACAGCTTATTTAAGATCTTATCGTGAAGCTCAACTTTAACGAATGCACATTGGAATATCTTAAGTTGATAATTGAAGCTCAAGAAGTCGAATTCAAGTTGAGCATCTACGAAATGACTTCATTTCAAGATAATAGAATTTGTATTTGTAAATTTAGAAGATTTGTTAAAAATTTAAAAATATAGAATTGTTATCTTAAGTTTGAATATACACACGGCTTTGTTGTTGGTTTGATAGAGTTTTTCAAAATGGATTTATACATATATTTATTATAAAATGAATTCAGGAAAAAATTCTACGAAGTTTGTTTTGGTGAAAAATCAATTTTAATGAGTATTAAAAATGAGTTTTATTTTTTGAAATATTGATCAGAGCAGAACAAGCACTAAAATGTGTGTTTTATGAAATCAATGAAAAACTTGTATGTGCTAATGTTCCCTCGTACTTCCGTTATAGCATTGGCTCAACGAGTCGAATCCACAGGGACGGGAGGCGATAGAAGCATTAATAGTTCTTATTCACGTCGGCTGTTTATGAAAAAGAAAATAAAAGAAAAGAAATCCAAAAGTGATAGGTGAAGAAGGCGATGCAATCAGTAAAGTGAAAATAAAAAGAAGTGATTTTTGAAAACAAAAAGAAAATGAAACAAAGGTGAACTAAGAGGATGATAAAAACAACGATATAGAAAATGATAAAAGATTTTGAAAATGGTTTTTAAAGCAAAGTAAAAAAGTGAGAAGAAATCTATGAAAGAAAACTCATGGCTACTAACTACTAATTGCTCTACTAACCATGCTAACCTCTTAGTGATAGTTGCCTCACATGGATCCTTGGCCATCACTAATCCTTGGCTTCAAGAGACGATACAGAGCATGGCTCATAAGATTGTTCTTCTACATTCAAACAACACATCCACACCACATAACAAGTTACAAGCTACTATTAATTCATCAAAATCGGTTAGAGGTGAGCATGAAATAAAGAAGACATTGCAAGTTAGTGGGTTAGATGTTAGAAATGTTAGAATGTTAGAATCCATCATCATGAGGCATCAATGGCTCTTGCAAGAGCAATGCCTTGTAGAGGCTATTAGATTCATGTGGATTAAGTAAGTGGTTATATGGTTAGTGGTTAGTAGTTAGATTGGCATGAGAAGAAAAGTTAGCTAAGCATCTGTAAAAGATGGAGAAGATTACAATGGAGAAGAAAGGAGACACCTTTATATAAATTATCATCATCTATTACATCAATCTCTCTCTCTCTCTGAATCTCTCTGCCCTAATACATGATCTAAAAAGAAATGAAAATATAAAAGGAAAGAAGAAGAACACCTATACTATACTACACTAAAAGATAGAAAACCTAGCCTATTTTCAATCTGCTTCCGCTTCAGGCCTCTGCAGGGGTTTTTATAGGCAAAGAGGTTTCTAGAACACGAGACGAACCCACGCGTCGAAAATTGACGCGTGGGCCCATCACATTGCCGTGGAAACGCGACATTTGCCACGTTTTCGCGGCAAAACCAGGGACTTAGGTCCCTGGTTTTGGCGAGAAACTTCTCCTACCTTTGAGGACCTTCCTGTTATAGTCGGATTCTGGTATTTTTGTTCGGATATTCGTCTGACGTGCGCAATGCATCTTCTAGAAGCTTCCTTGCTTGACTTCCAAGAAATCCGAATTTAATTACCCGAAAATGGATTTAATTAAGCTTTTATTACTCCTTTGCCCTTAGACTCTTGATTTATCTGCAAGAGAGACCAAAACACAGTTTAGACCAACATTTTATTCATAAATCAGTAGGGAAATGCGATATAATAATGTAGAATTGTAGACTAATCACACCCCCACACTTATCTTTTGCTCGTCCCGAGCAAAACAAGAAAAAAAACTATACTACAAATATTATTACAATTTCGCAGGTGACGTGATTGCACTGAGCGCGTGCAACAAGCCGTTAAACCTCTAGGTTACCCCTAGAGGAGGAGTTTTATCTCCTGAGGGTTTTAAGCGGATTGCACCCACAAAATCCATAAAGAAAGAAGATAAATGTTAGTATTTTGAAAACACATTTGAAAGAGAGACAAGTTTTTGAAATATTTTTGCAAAAATATAAGCGATCTAAGATCATAAATCCACCAAAAATTATTCTCCCTTAAACTTAGTCTATATGCAAGATCTTGTCTTCAATTAAGGTAAGAATTCAAAATTGGATAGAATATTTTCTACTTCATAAAACTTAGATAATATGCACTTTGTGATAGTGAAGATTTCTGGGATTTCAACTCTAACCATCAAGCCATTTATTTTTATATATATTTTTCTTTTTCTTCTTTTTTCTTCCCTTAGTTTTCTTAGGCTTTCTAGTTTACCCTGATAGTGAGCCTTTAACTGATAACTCTTAGACCATACGGTTTTAGGGCATCATATGAGAAAACATCCCTCGGGTTTAAGGACTCGAGTAAACAAGGCCACAAAACTAAGGGGGATTATTTGTTTCTTTTGACCACCGTTAGTCGTGAATAATCATGCTTCTTGAAGCATAATTATCCAGCTTAATAAGTGATTTTTTCTTCGTATATAATATATATATATATATATTTCTTTTTATTTATTTTTGCTTTATGGCATTTTAGGTCTTTGTTTCCATCCCAAAAATTGTGTTTGTGTAAAGTGCAAACTATCTAAGGCAAAAAATTCAAAATAAAATTATCTCCCCAATCTTTTATACTTAACCTATAATTTTAAATAAGATCCATTATTTCAACTAGGTTTAAGATGTTATAATGTAAGGCTTCCTTAATTTCTAAGATCATCTTAATTTTCTTTAAAATAGATCAAAACTTTGTCTCTTATTTCAAAAAGTTTTTAAAGAAAGAAAAATCCTATACAAAAGGGGAGATTTCTAAAAGTATCCTAAAAGGAGTGAAAAAGAAAGAAAATCTAAAAAACTCTATGTTAGTAAACCCTCCCCCACACTTATCTCATGCATTAACCTCAATGCATCGTGAATGTATGTATGCATGAAACAAATAGAGAGGAAAGGAAAAATCACCTCAATGTGGTGGTTCCGGTGGTGGTCTGATTGGTCCACGAAATGCAGCCCAATCCAATTTGAGTGAAGTTCGGAGGAACCCACCAGAGACCTCTAAAATACAACCCACTAGAATAATGTATATATGGATGATTTTTATTAAGAATTTTACTCCATCTAATTTTCAAATTTTCAAAATAATTTCAGAGTCAATTTATCAACACCTTTGTCCCAAAATGGAGTGTGAAAAGATGAAATATTTGATTTGGACTCAGAAAGTATAGGAACTAATACTGACTCAGGAATTTTGACTAGTCAAGGAAAGGTTCAGGAGTCGAGATTGGTTTTAGAAGTGGGTCAAAATCAAGAAGTTGAAATTCAACTCCACATTCATTTCCCTATAAAGGAATGTGACTTTCTAAGATTGGTGATTCAAGTTCAAGAATGACAGGTATGGAATCAAAATTGGCTCTAAAATGTTGCTCAAATCGGGTAACAAAATAGGAGTCAATATTAATTCAGAAATTTGAACTGAATCACAAATTTGAGGATCGAAGTTGAAAATCACCTAGAGGGGGGTGAATAGGTGATAATGCTAATCAATGCACAATTAAAAATTTATGATGCAACAAACACCCAAACCAAGTGAATATAGCAATGAATGTAGAGAGCAAGTAATAAGAGCAATGAAAGTAGAGCAAGAAATAAGAGCAAGTAAACCAAACGCAAACACCGAGAATTTTTACGAGATTCGAGCACCCAGCTCTACTTCCCCGCCTTCACCCAGAAGGATTTCTAACCACTATAACTTCACAAAGAGTTACAATCACACCGGAATACCCAACTCCACAATCTCAAGTACAAGTTCTCTCTTGGTGATCAAAAGACCACAAACTCTCTTTTATAAAAATCTCTTCCCTTACAAGATCCTTGTAAAATAATGAGTAGGATTGAAGCTCTTGTATGTAAGTGGAAAAAGGAAAAGAAATCAGAGAGTTTTGAAAAACACTTCAGAGAATGAGAGAGATTTTCAGCACAAAAACCAAGAAAGGAAATTCTTTTGAATGCCTTAAACTTTTTAAACTTTTGCAAATTTTTGTTGTGATCAACATCTCCCTAAACACCCCTATTTATAGTAGAGGGATAGGGTTTAAAGATAAAACTCACTTAAGGCTAATTAGAAAGTATTAGGATCAGTAAATATCATTTAAACCCTTTTTAGAAAGAAAAAGACAAAATTAAAACAGCTAAGAAAAATAGCCGTTACTGTTCAAACGGCTCTCTCGGTCGACCGTCGGTCGACCGAAGTTCAAAAAATAAGAGCCGTTGCCGGCTCTCGGTCGACCACTCGGTCGATCGAAAAATACAGAGAGCAACGACTTACAGTCAGGCAGGTTTCGGTCGGCCGCTCGGTCGACCGTGAAACGTGCACACGGATACGCACCTGCTGCCAGAACTACGGTCGACTGAGACGGTCGACCGACTTGACCTGACACAGGGTCGGTCGGCCGGTCGGTCGACCGGCTCAGGTGAAAAGTCAAATCAGAAACAGAATTTTGAAGGGAATTTAAAATTAAACAAAGTAGTTTTGAATAGAGATATATATAAAACATAAAAATGAGTTTGTAGCCAAAAGATTGTATACAAAAATATTTTGTACATATTATAGGAAATATTTTTGGAAATAAGATGTGCGCAAAAATGTGTGTGATAGAGCTTCAAACCTATTCACTATTCTTTAACAAAACTATAAAACTAGAAACAAATCTAATGAATTATCTTGAGCAATCTTGAAGTCTTGAGCCATGCAATGCCTTGCTAGAGCCTTCTCTTCTATGTTCCTTCCTAGACGTGCAAAACGCCTTCTTTACTTCATGAACCTAGAAGTTCTTGCAAAAGCTAAGCAATAGCCTCCAAATATGGTACTAACCTGAAACTTATCTTAAACAAACTTATTAGTACCAAATAGCTCTTATTTGTTTTGTTATCATCAAAACTCTAAACAAATGGAGAGTGTAACCTTTTGGGCCAACAATCTCCCCTTTTTGATGATGACAAAACAAATAGGCTATGAACAAAAATATAGGGGAGGAGAAAGCTCCCCCTCAAATTATGCTATATAAAACAAAGAAAAACAATGTAAGTTGCAAGTAAAAATTCATGAAACTAAAAACCATAAACACAATGGGATATAAAATACTTGCAAGACACTTAAACTCAAATATGAGAATTCATTGAAAACTTTGAAAACACATCAAAAACCAAAAAACATATATAAACTCATATGGAACCAAAACCATATGAACTCATATTTCCATTCATAAACTCATTCTCCCCCTTTTTGTCATACATCAAAAAGGGTTAAGAAAACATTTTTATTCAATAACACAAATATTAAGTTCACCACAAATGAATGAAAATCTAGCAAAATCAAGTGGTTTAGTGAAAATATCGGCAAGTTGCAAATCCGTAGAAACATAATCAATATCTATATCTCCTTTCTCAAAATGATCTCTAAGAAAGTGATATCTAATCTCAATGTGCTTGGTCTTACTATGTTGATTTGCATTCTTAGTCATGTGTATAGTACTAGTATTATCACAAAATATTTTTATATGGTTATAATGCAAATCATAATCAAGGAGAGTATGTTTCATCCAAAGGACTTGTGCACAACAAGCCCCCGCGGCAACATACTCCGCTTCGGCGGTTGAGAGAGCTACGGAATTTTGTTTCCTAGAGGACCACGAAACAAGACAATTACCAAGAAATTGACATGTCCCACTAGTACTCTTTCTATCTACTCTACAACCCGCATAGTCGGCATCCGAATAACTCGTCATTAAGAAATCTCCGGTTTTCAGATACCAAAGACCCATTCCAACTGTGCCCTTAATATAACGAATAATGTGTTTTACCACAATAAGATGGGACTCTTTGGGACACGATTGAAATCTAGCACAAAGACACACACTAAACATTATGTCCGGCCTACTTGCCATCAAATACAAAAGACTACCTATCATGCTTCTATACAATTTAATATCAACATTTTTACCTTGGTCATCCTTATCAAGCTTGGTTGTAGTTGCCATGGGAGTGTTGCAAGCTTTAGAGTCTTCAAGTCCAAACTTCTTTACGAGTTCCTTTGCGTACTTGGCTTGACATATGAAATTTCCATCTTGCAATTGCTTGATTTGGAGTCCAAGAAAGAAATTCAATTCACCCATGGAAGACATTTCAAATTCACATTGCATAACCTTTTCAAACTCCTTGCATAAAAACTCATTAGTAGAACCAAAAATTATATCATCAACATAAATTTGCACAATTAAAATGTCATTATCAATATGCTTAGTAAATAATGTTGTGTCTACTTTGCCTTTAACAAAATCATTTGAGATGAGAAAACTAGAAAGCCTTTCATACCAAGCTCTTGGAGCTTGTTTCAATCCATACAAAGCTTTATCAAGTTTAAAAACAAAATTAGGATGAACATGATCAACAAAACTGGGAGGTTGTTCAACATAAACTTCTTCATTTATAAAACCATTCAAAAATGCACTTTTCACATCCATTTGAAAAAGTTTAAAATTTTTAAAAGATGCAAAAGCTAGTGTCATCCGTATGGCTTCAACCCGTGCTACAGGTGCAAAGGTCTCTTCAAAGTCAATTCCTTCAACTTGAGTGTAACCTTGGGCCACTAACCTAGCTTTATTCCTAATGACATTTCTGGACTCATCCATCTTGTTTCTAAAGATCCACTTAGTACCAATTATTAGTCTATCGTGAGGCCTAGGAACAAGGTGCCAAACTTGGTTGCGCTCAAATTGATTGAGTTCCTCTTGCATGGCTAGCAACCAATATGAGTCCGCCTCGGCTTCGAGGATGCTTTTGGGTTCAAAATGAGAAATGAAAGCAAAGTTACCACATAAGTCATGGAGCTTGGAGCGAGTTGTTACCCCTTTAGAGACATCACCAAAGATGGGTTCCTTGGGGTGATTTGTAGCGTATCTCCAATCTTTAGGAAGCGGTTGAGAGCTTTACTCTTTATCCTCTTGAACATCACCAATAGGTTCTTACTTTTCTTCTTGAGCGGGTGAGTCCTTCAAGGATAGTCTCTCCATGTCTTCACCTAATGGGTCAATCTCTACAACATTCTCAACAACCACATTAGATTCTTCAAATTTAACATGCATGGATTCTTCAATGGTAAGTGAAGATCTATTGAATACTCTATAAGCTTTGCTAATAGTAGAATATCCAACAAAGATTGCTTCATAAGGCTTAGCATCAAATTTACCCAAGTTATCTTTAGTATCCAAAACAAAACACTTTCATCCCAAAACTTTGAAATATGCAACATTAGGTTTTCTAGAATAATACATTTCAAAAGATGTTTTGGAAGAATTTTTACACAAATAAATGCGATTTGAAATATAACATGCGGTGTTTACGGCCTCGGCCCATAGATATTGAGGGAGGTCATATTCACTTTTCATAGTCCTAGCCATCTCTTGAAGTGTTCTATTTTTCCTTTCTACAACTCCATTTTGTTGTGGAGTTCTAGGACATGACATTTCATGCTTGATTCTTTTTTCATCACAATAAGTCATGAAGAGTTGGTTAACAAACTCACCACCTCTATCACTCCTTATTTTCAAAATCGAAAAATCTTTTTCTTTTTCAACCCTTTTTCGAAAAACTTTGAAATGAGAAAAAGTTTTATCTTTGTGTTCCAAAAAGAAAACCCAAGTGAAACGGGAAAAATCATCAACTAAAACAAATGCAAATATACTACCATTTAAACTCTTAGTTTTAGTTGGTCCAAAAAGATCCATATGAATTAATTCTAATGGCCTAGTTGACATGATATCCTTGATTGGTTTGAAGGAAGACTTGGTTTGTTTCCCAAGTTGGCACGCACCACAAATGTGGTCTTTCTCAAACTTCAAGTAAGGTATACCCTTCACCAATTCCTTAGAATTAATCCTAGAAAGATGATTAAAAGATGCATGTCCTAATCTTCTATGCCAAAGCCAAGAATTCTCATCAAAAGCATTCAAGCATTTAGTAGAACAATCCATATTAAGCATGTCAATGATATAAACATTATTGTCATGAAAACCGGTGAGAATACAATCATTGGTTTTAACATCAAAAATCTTGTAAGAAGAATCATCAAAAATAACTTTAAGTCCACGGTCACAAAGTTGACTAATGCTAAGCAAATTATGTTTCAAACCATCAACAAGAACAACATTTTCTATAATAGGAGATGCACCAATTTGAATGTACCTATACTGATGATAGTGCCTTTAGAGTCATCCCCGAAGGTGACGGTGCCACCTTCCATGTACCTTGATAGGGTTGTAAAGTTATTGATGTCCCATGTCATGTGTCTTGAACAACCACTATCAAGGTACCACCGCTCCTTACGTCTTGGAGCCTTGGTGTGTACCTACATCAAATAATTTAGGACTTGATTTTGGTACCCACATTTTCTTGGGTCCTAAAGAGTTAGTGCCATGAACCCAAACAAGATTATTTGATCTATTTACTTGGTCATAACAAAACTTAGCCAAATGTCCATTTTTACCACAATAAGTACATCTATACACTCTACCATATCTAAAAGCATAGTGAGTGTGAGACTTGTGAGCATGTGTGGATTTAGCATGAGTGTTATGTGAAGTGTGAGCATGAGGAATCTTAACATGAGAATCTTTAGCATGAGAAGTGTGCTTTTTAGAAAACATTTCTTCAAGTTTCTTAGTGTTAAAAGCACAATCCTTCAAAACTTTTTCAAAATCAACAATTCTAGTTTTTAAAGAAGAAATTTCTTTTTCATCAATCTTAGGAAATTTTGCTTTACATGCAACTTTGTAAGCACTAAATTCATTTTGAGTACAAATGAGATTGGAAGAAATTTCATCTTTTTCTCTAGAGACAATAGCAAGTTGATTTTTAAGAAAAGCAACTTCCTTTTCCAATTTAGAACATTCAATCTTTTTATTATCATAGGTTTCGGAGAGTTCAACAAAAGCATGTACAATAACCTCTTTACTTAATTCATCTTCTTCATCAAGAGGTTGTGGGGTTACCTTAGGTGTGTTTGCCATGAAACACATGTTCGCCGTGTCCACCTCGTCTTCGGATTCGCTTTTCGAATCCCATGTGGCTTTGTAGGCTTTCTTTTCAACCGGCTTCTTTGGCTTGAAGGAGGAAGTCATCTTCTTCTTGAAATCCGGGCAATCCGCCATGATGTGTCCGGGCTTTCGGCAATTATAGCAAATGATTCTTCTCTCCTCTTTTCCTTCAAACTTTCTTCTAAAGTTGAGCTTGTTCCTCCAGTACATCCTCTTCACGTTTCGCACAAGGAGGGAGAGCTCCTCATCTTCTTTTTCATCTTCTTCATCGTCATCAAGAGTGGATGAAGACTTGAAAGCAATGGATTTCTTCTTTTGAGGAGCGGCATCTTCTCTTGCCTTCTTTTCCATTTCATGAGTCTTCAAGTTGCTGATGAGACTAATGAGGTCCATTTCGTCCTTGTCATTCAACTCTTTCAAGGTGGTGGCTTTTATCTCCCATGAAGAAGGAAGAGCCCGAATCACTTTTTGTACCTTTTGGTCATTAGAGATATCATCACCTAAAGAGGAAAGAGCATTGGTGATTTTAGTAAACCTTGTAATCATGCAATCAATAGATTCATCATCAATCATTTTAAAAGATTCATATTGGGACCTCAAGAGATCTATCTTAGCTCTCTTGACTTGTGATGTCCCCTCGTGTGTGACCAACAAGTGTTGCCAAATCTCATAGGCGGATTGGCAATGAATTACCCGTGTAAGGTCATCCTCATTCAAGGCGGTTAGGAGGGAGTTTTGGGCCTTTCAGTTAGCCTCATATTCTCTAAAGGTAAATTCAGTCCATGTGCTTTCATCACTATCGTGTACAACATAGGGTTTGGTCAATGATTTAGCAACTAGGCTACCTAAGGATTGTAAGAAAATAGTCATCCTAACCTTCCAAATAGGAAAATTAAGTCCATCAAATTTAGGAGGGGTTTTGATGATGTCGGCCATGTTTACTAGTGAATGAATGGATGCATGCAAATGTTGATTAGCAAATTTTAAGGATCTCTCTAAGGATGTTAAGCCAAACCTAGAGTCCAAGCTCTGATACCAATTGAAAATCACCTAGAGGGGAGGTGAATAGGTGATAATGCTAATCAATGCACAATTAAAAATTTATGATGTAACAAACACCCAAACCAAGTGAATATAGCAGTGAATGTAGAGAGCAAGTAATAAGAGCAATGAAAGTAGAGCAAGAAATAAGAGCAAGTAAACCAAACGCAAACACCGAGAATTTTTTACGAGGTTCGAGCACCCAGCTCTACTTCCCCGCCTTCACCCAGAAGGATTTCTAACCACTATAACTTCACAAAGAGTTACAATCACACCGGAGTACCCAACTCCACAATCTCAAGTACAAGTTCTCTCTTGGTGATCAAAAGACCACAAACTCTTTTTTGTAAAAATCTCTTCCCTTACAAGATCCTTGTAGAATAATGAGTAGGATTGAAGCTCTTGTATGTAAGTGGAAAAAGGAAAAGAAATCAGAAAGTTTTGAAAAACACTTCAGAGAATGAGAGAGATTTTCAGCACAAAAACTAAGAAAGGAAACTCTTTAGAATGCCTTAAACTTTTGAAACTTTTGCAAATTTTTGTTGTGATCAACCTCTCCCTAAACACCCCTATTTATAGTAGAGGGCTAGGGTTTAAAGATAAAACTCACTTAAGGCTAATTAGGAAGTATTAGGATCAGTAAATATCATTTAAACCCTTTTTAGAAAGAAAAAGACAAAATTAAAACAGCTCAGAAAAATAGCCGTTACTGTTCAAACGGCTCTCTCGGTCGACCGGTCGGTCGACCGAAGTTCAAAAAATAAGAGCCGTTGCCGGCTCTCGGTCGACCGCTCGGTCGACTGAAAAATACAGAGAGCAACGACTTACAGTCAGGCAGGTTTCGGTCGGCCGCTCGGTCGACCGTGAAACGTGCACACGGATACGCACCTGCTGCCAGAACTACGGTCGACTGGGACGGTCGACCGACTTGACCTGACACAGGGTCGGTCGGCCGGTTGGTCGATCGGCTCAGGTCAAAAGTCAAATCAGAAACAGAATTTTGAAGGGAATTTAAAATTAAACAAAGTAGTTTTGAATAGAGATATATATAAAACATAAAAATGAGTTTGTAGTCAAAAGATTGTTTACAAAAATATTTTGTACATATTATAAGAAATATTTTTGGAAATAAGATGTGCGCAAAAACGTGTGTGATAGAGATTCAAACCTATTCACTATTTTTTAACAAAACTATAAAACTAGAAACAAATCTAATGAATTATCTTGAGCAATCTTGAAGTCTTGAGCCATGCAATGCCTTACTAGAGCCTTCTCTTCTATGTTCCTTCCTAGATGTGCAAAACGCCTTCTTTGCTTCATGAACCTAGAAGTTCTTGCAAAAGCTAAGCAATGGCCTCCAAATATGGTACTAACCTGAAACTTATCTTAAACAAACTTATTAGTACCAAATAGCTCTTATTTGTTTTGTTATCATCAAAACTCTAAACAAATGGAGAGTGTAACCTTTTGGGCCAACAGAAGTCACATTCTTGTCTAAGTTCAATTTCTTTAAAAGGAAAACTTGTCAATTTGTCAATAGGACATTCAAAAGTATGAAATTGATCAAGTTCAATTTATTGATCATAAAAGATTGGCGATTCAATTTCACGATGGACTGGCACAGGATCCAATGTTGACTTGGGAAAAAGCCTGAAATCAGGAAAAAACACCTCAGTTATTATGGAATCAGACAGTGAAATTGAATTACTAAGTTGAGCTTCAGGATCATATTCATGCTCAAGTTCAATCTCGGGAAAAGGATAACTTGCCAAAATGTCGATGGGATTTTCAACATTTGAAGTTCAGTCAAGTTCAAATGGGTGTGTTGAAATTGAATCTTGGATTCAAAAATGACAAGAGTCCTGGGTCAGATCAATAGAGTTAGGGATATCTGAATTGGTCAAAGGCTGATAAGATAGAGTTTCCTCATTCCTATAAATGCTAACCAATTGACTCAATTATGTTCCAACCTATTAATAGACTGGGCAGAAGATTTTTGAAATTATAATGCGGACTCCTACAAGACTTCTATACTCTTTTCTAGATATGATGTTTCTTCAAGTGGATGCGCTAGAATGGGAGTGTAGGAATCTTGATTTCCAAAACAGTAAGAGGCCTGGGTCAAATCGATAGAATTAGAGATATCTAGATTGGTCAAAAGTTGATAAGAGAGAGTTTCTTCATTCTTATAAATGTTGATCAATTGACTCAATTGTGTTTCCAACCTATCAATGACTGAGAAGAAGATTTTTAAAATTGTAGTGCAGACTCCTACAATATTTTTATACTCTTTTCTAGATGTGATTTTTCTTCAAGTGAATGGTCCAGAAAGGAAGTATAAGAATCTTGATTTCAGAAAGATAGTCAAGATTGTGAGTCCAACATGTTTTGAGATTGAAGCTCAAACTCACGAAAGCACTCCATACTCGTTTTCAGGGTAGACGATTGGTTATTCTGAATAGGTAAAACTGAGTATGAATCATGAAAATATTGTGAAATTGGTGAATTAAGCTTCTTCTGTTGGGACTCAAGCATGGCTTATACAGCTTCTATACTCTTTTCTAACTCAGATTTTTCTTCAATGGGTGGTCCAGGAAAAGAAGCATAGAAGCAAAAATGGGGAATAGAGATTGTGAAAACTGTGAAAATTATGGACAAGGTGATAGAAAATTTGACATGGGGGATGTGAATCCCCTGGACTCTGTGACGAGTTCAAATTATTTTTAAAATTATAGTCATAAGATTGGGGTATGGGTTGTATTGATTCGGATAAGTCCAACGTGGTGTATTTGGTTAGTTCATATTGTAAAAAATAGGGTTGAAATTATCCGAAACAAATGGGGTCGGTGTGAAATATGAATTCATATTAGGATTGAAAGAATTATTATTGTTGAATTTCATTTCACAAACAATCACAAATAAAAAGAAAAATCAAACAACAAACAAAAAGAAATAAAATCAAAACCAAGCCTATAGTAGGGTTAACCTAGACCTAGACGACTCCTAACTGGGCGATTTTTCGGGGGAGGTTGTTATATGAATCCGACTGATTAGTCTCTAATTTTGCATAATTTTTGTCACATCCGCATATTTATTTGGTATAAAATTCTGCTAATAAAGTTTTGCTTGCTTGATTCTAGGTCTATAGTGTGTAATGAAGAAGAAGACCCTAAATCACCATTTAATAGGTGATTAAAGGCATAAAAGATAGCCATTGACCTAAGAGGCTGATTCTACCAAAATCAGGGACCAATTTCCAGAAATCGGGACTAGAACCCGACAAGGGACAGACGGAACAGCGCGCGGCTCGAAGCGCCCGGCCACCATATAGCTGCGGAAACGCGACCCTAGCCGCGTTTTCACGGCCGTACAGGCACGGCCGTGCCCGTACTTTGGGCCAGGGTTTGCCCCCTGGCCCCCCGTTCCCCTGGTGCCTATAAATACCACCTTGGGGTTCCAGAACAGAAGATATGCAAAGTTTAGGGTAATTCTCATTTTCCAATTTGTAGTTTAGGGTTGTGTAGTGTAGTTTTTCTTCTTCCTCCTCTTTGTATTTTTCATTTCCTTTAGATCATGTATTAGGGGAGAGAGTTATACATGAGTGGAATGCAAGAGTGCTTGAAATAGAAGGTGATAATCTATGAAAGGTGCTCTCTTTACCTCTCTATGTTTTATTCTTTCTAATTCCTTTTATATGTGTAGCTAACTTTTCTCCCATGGCAACTAACTACTAAGCACCAACTAGTCTAACTTCTTATTTGATAATCCTCATGCATCTAATAACCTCGATTTGGCCTTGCTCTTGCAAGAGCCATTGATGGCTCATGATGATGGATCTAACACTCTAACTTCCTAACTCTCTAACATGCTAACATTACTTTACTCCATGCTTACTTTTATTTAGTTTTGATGGTTTAAGTGTAGCTTGCACTTGTTTTGTTGAGTTCGGATGTGATGAGTTACATATGGGCCATGCTTTGTAAAGCTCTTGAACCAAGGACTAGTGATGGCTAATGATACATGTGAGGCAACTATCACTAAGAGGTTAGCATGTTGGTGGAGTCATTAGTAGTTAGTAGATGTGAGTTTTCTTTCCTTTTCACTTTGTTTTAGAAATATTAAAAACCACAAAAGACATTCTTTTCTATGTTCTCACTTCTTCGTGTTTCACCGTACCTCTCTTTTCATTCTTTGTTTTCTTTTCTTTTCATTCTTTAAAACTTTGAAGAACTGTTAACATCCACGTGAACATACCGTGTAAGTTTCTATCGCCTCCCGTCCTTGTGGATTCAACCTGTTTTAGCCTCTATGCTATAACGGAAGTATCGAGGAAGCCAAAGCACACACTTTAGATATCAATTTCAAAACATACATTTTTTGTGCGCGGTTTCCCCCGATCAAATTTTGGCGCCGTTGCCGGATATGGGAACGGTTTGATTTCATATTTTTATTAACTTTTCTTCTTTGTTTTTGGTGTGCAGGTTAAATTTTTAGCATTGCAGAAGTCCACACTTTCTCTTGTGTGGTTGGGTAAATTCTTGTACATTCATATACTCTGCTGCTAATTTTTATTTATATTACCTGTACACTATAAATAATTTTAAAAATTAAAATACGGTAATTGGATGCTTTAAAACAGTTTAGACATTTAGATCTAGGCACGTGTCAATTTTCATTCCAATATACTGTATTTTATCCTTGTATTGTTGTGATACTGACGGAGGTGTACATATTGCATTGCATATAGTTAGGACAAATACGTGGGTGATTTACTCTCTTTGTGTGTTTATTCTTATCTATATTGCACATTTGCACGAATTGAACTTAAGGGCAAAACCCAATACAAGATAAGGTGGGAAAGTTATTTCCCTCCCTTAGCCCAAAAATCATCTACCCACTCACACAACCCAAGCCTAAATAAAAATTGATAGACGTTGGCCCCTAGGGACAGTTCGGACTCATTTAAGAGATTGACCTAAGAGGGAAGTTGTTAGAAGTTGACTCTTGTCAAATCGGTGTCTAAGGTTGGGGATTGAGAGGCGAAACCTCGAAGAATAGTGATTTGGCATAATTAGGCCCGTTGCCCTAGCACGGATATCTCCCACTGATCTTGCAACCTGGCCGATTAACTCGTGGTCAGCTTCCGACAATATACCCCCCGTGGACAATCTAACCAGTTAGAAGTCGTCTAGGTCTAAGTCAACCCTAGCATAGGCTTATTTTCTTTTCTTTATCTTTATTAGTTTGTTTGTTTGTTTGTTTTTCTCTTTTTGTAAATTGTGAAATAGATTTTAACAACAATAATTCTTTCAATCATAATATGAATCCATATTTCACCCTGACCTCATTTGACTCGGATAACTCTAACCCGGCTATGTATAACATGAACCAACCATATATGTCGAGTTGGGATTATCCGACTCAATATGACCCTTATCCTCAATCATATGATTATAATTTTCAAAATAATTTCAACTCTTCACAGAGTCAATGGGGATTCACCTACCCCGAGTCAAATTCTCAACCAACTTGTCCACAATTTTTCACAATATTCCTTCCCCAATTTTGATTCATATACTCCTTTTCCTGTTCCACCAACCGAAGAAAAATCTGATTTGGAAAGGAGTATGGAAGAGTCCCTACAACAAATATAAAATTTTCTCAATTCATAATCCTTCCCACATCAAACTCCACATACTCCTTTTCTAGAGCATCCAATTGAAGAAGAATCTGAGCTAGAAAGTGTTTGGAAGTCTTTTGTGAAAGAATGCAAAACATGTTGGACTCATCATCTCAACCAAAATTTCAAGAGTCCTACTCATCTTTTTCAGTCTCACCAATTCAAAATGAACAACCATCAATACTGACTTGAGTATGAAACCCTTGCGTGAGTCCGAGCAGCAATCAATGGACTTACAATTTCACTACAATTTTCAAAATTAACTTCCATGCTCAAATTTTCAAGAAGAACCAATTGCAAAGAGTATAGAAGACATGATTACGAATCCAAATTCTGTTACACGGCCTATCAGTAGGTTAGACTCACTTATGAACGAATTGATCAATGAGAGCGAGGAAAGTCTTTCTTGTCAACCTTTGACCGATCCTCATATCCCTAACTCTACTGATTGGACCGATGAATCATGTCATTTTGGGAATCCAGATTCAATTTCAGAACATACATTTGAACTTGACCACACTCTAAGTTATGAAAGTCCCCTGGACATTCTGACAAGTTATCCCTTTCCTGAAATTAAAATCGAACCTGAATGTGATCCTGAACCTCATGTTAGTAATTTCATTTCACTTTTTGATTCAATAATGACTCCGGTATCTTTACCAGATTTTTTCTCTATTCCGGAGTCAACATTGTATCCTGTACTAGTACACCGTGAAATAGAATCACTAATCTCTCATGATCACACTTCATTGATGGGGAAAGTGTGTGAATATAACATTTGGACCCTGTTTTTGAACCAATTTTGACTTTCATTGTTGACTCTTGACTTGATCTGAGTCAAATTCCCGAGTCAGTGTCAGTTTTTACTCCTATTTCATTTGAGTCCAAATCACTCATCTTTCAAAATCACACTTCATTGTTGGACAAGGACGTTGAAGAAAATGACTCAGTAATTATTTTTGAAAATTAAAAATTAGAGGGGGATAAATTTCTCAATAAGACCTTTCATTCAATCATTCTTTTACTCGGTCGCATTAGAGAGGTCACTGGTGGGTTTTAGCAAGATCCACGATATCTTGATTGGGTAGCAATACTTGGCCCAGTCAGACCATCACTAGAACCACCACCATAAGGTAATATTCCTTCCCTCTCCATTTGTTTCATGTCTATACACATTCAAGATGCATTGAGGACAATGCATGAGATAAGTGTGGAAGAGAGTTTACTAACATAGTTAGTTTTACATTTTCTTTCTTTTACACTTCTTTTAATTTTTAAAAATATCTTTTATATAAAAAATCTTTTCTTTTCTTTTTATAAAACTTTTTGAAACAAGATAAATAGTTTTGATTTATTTTTAAGAAAATTAAGATTATCTTAGGAATGAGGAAGACCTAAAATTATGAAATTTTAAACCGAGTCAAAATAATAGATCTTGTTTAAATTTTAGGATAAGAAAAGATTGAAAAGATAATTTGATCTTGAATTTTTTGCCTTAGATTTATGCACTCCACACTTACACAATTTTTGAGATTGAAACAAAGACTGAAAATGTCATAAAAATATATATATAAAAATTTTATGAAAATAAAAACCACTTATCGAAGTTGGGTAATTATGCCTCAGGAAGCATGATTATTTACACCTGAAATCGTGGACAAAAAAATAAAATAATCCCCTTTAGTTTTGTGGCCTTGTTTACTCGAGTCCTTAAGTCCGAGGGATGTTTTCTCATCTGGTGCCCTAAGATCATCTGGTTTGCGAGTCACCGACTAAAGGCTCACTACCTGGGTAAATAAGAAAACCTAAGAAAACTAAGGGAAGAAAATATATATATATATATATATATATATATATATATATATATATATATATATATATATATATAATAATGTAAATAAATGGCATGAAAGTTAGAGTCGATATCCCAAAAATCTTCACAGTTCACAAAGTGCATATTTTTCTAAGAGTTTTATGAAAGATTAAAGAATCAATTCAATTTTAAATTCTTACATTTAATTTATAAAAAGGTTTTGCATTTCGACTTAGTTTAAGAAAGATTAATTTCTGGTTAACCTATGACCTGGGATCACTTATATTTTTGCAAAAATACTTCAACACTTTTCTCTATTTCAAAATGTGTTTTCAAAATACTAACATTTAATTTCTTTCTTTATAGATTTTGTAGGTGTAATTCGCTGAAAACCCTCGGAGACAAAACTCCTCCTCTAGGGGAAACTTAGAGGTTTAACGGCTTGTTGCACATGCTAAGTGCAATCGCGTCACCTGCGAAAGTGGTGTAATATTTTCCTTAGTTCTTTTTTTATTTTGCTCGGGACGAGCAAAAGATAAGTGTGGGGGTGTAATTAGTCTCTAATTTTGCATAATTTTTATCACATCCGCATATTTATTTGGTATAAAATTCTGCTAATAAAGTTTTGTTTGCTTGATTCTAGATCCATGATGTGCAATGAAGAAAAAGACCCTAAATCACCATTTAATGAGTGATTAAAGGCCTAAAAGATAGCCATTGACCTAAGAGACTGATTCTGTCAAAATTAGGGGCCAATTTTTAGAAATCGGGACCAGAACCTGACAGGGGACAGACGGGACAGCGCGCGGCTTGAAGCGCCAGGTGCGGCCACCATAGGGCCGCGGAAACGCGACCGTACGGGCGCGGCCGCGCCCGTACTTTGGGCCAGGGTTTGCCCCCTGGCCCCCCGTTCTCTGGTGCCTATAAATACCCCCTTGGGGTTCCAGAGCAGAAGATATGCAAACTTTAGGGTAGTTCTTATTATTCATTTTTTAGTTTAGGGTAGTGTAGTGTAGTTTTTCTTCTTCCTCCTCTTTGTATTTTTCATTTCCTTTAGATCTTGTATTAGGGGAGAGAGTTATACATGAGTGGAATGCAAGAGTGCTTGTAATAGAAGGTGACAATTTATGAAATGTGCTCTCTTTACCTCTCTATGTTTTCTTCTCTCTAATTTCTTTTACATGTGTAGCTAACTTTTCTCTCATGGCAACTAACTACTAACGAACAACTAGTATAATTTTTTATTTGATAATCCACATGAATCTAATAGCCTCGATTTGACCTTGCTCTTGCAAGAGCCATTGATGGCTCAAGATGATAGATCTAACACTCTAACTTTCTAACTCTCTAACAAGCTAACATTACTTTACTCCATGCTTACTTTTGTTTAGTTTTGATGGTTTAAATATAGCTTGCACTTGTTTTGTTGAGTTAGAATGTGATGAGTTTCATATGGGCCATACTTTATAAAGCTCTTGAACCAAGGACTAGTGATGGCCAATGATACATGTGAGGTAAGTATCACTAAGAGGTTAGCATGTTGGTGGAGTCATTAGTAGTTAGTAGCCTTGAGTTTTCTTTCCTTTTCACTTTGTTTTAGAAATATCAAAAACCACAAAAGACATTCTTTTCTATGTTGCCACTTCTTCATGTTTCATCGTACCTCTCTTTTCATTCTTTGCTTTCTTTTCTTTTCATTCTTTAAAACTTTGAAGAACCGTTAACATACACGTGAACATATCGTGTAAGCTTCTATCTTTGTAGTCATCAAGAGGTTGTAAACTTCATTGACTTTGTGCTACCTCTTGTGTAGAGGATTGAAGGTTGGAGTTGTATACTCTAGGTCTCGTGTAAATTAGTGTAGTTCCTTTTGTGGTGATCCTTGGTGGATATTGGAAATCCTTCACGCGGTGAAGGCAGGACATAGAGTAAGTTGCTCGAACCTCGAAACAAATTTCTTGTGTTTGTGATGGCAATTTCTCTTACTCTCACTCTCTCTCTATTGTTTACACTTGTGTTATTGCTTTCATTGTACTTCACTCTAGTTGCTATACGTTGCTTGCATCATTCATACTATTCAGTTTTTCCTCATTCAAGAAAGAAGGCAATTGTGCACCTCAACTATTAATCTTGAGGGATTTAGAGGAAAAGTTCTAGAGCCCTTAATTGGGAATCTGCCTTCATTTCTTATTTTTGAGTTGACTATTTCATTATTCATTTTAATTGTTACATTTTAGAATTTGATTAGCATATCATCTATTACCCCCCTCTAGCTGAACTTTCACCCTTCACTATCTTCGAGTTTGAAGCAGATCAGATTTGAGAAAATGAAGAGAATTGCAGAAGTTTGAAGAAAGAATAATAGAGGCCAAGATTTGAGGATTTTGTAGAAACTCAAAACCTTCGCTCCCCCCCTAAAATTTAAAGGCGGCGCTGATGTCATCACAATAATGAAAAAATCTAGAAATATCTACCTGCTATGATCGCATCGTTGCACGAATCCCAATGTGACTGGCCCATTTTTTTGAACGATGACCACCCGCAAGCGAGCATGCAAGTTTGATACGCCACACAGGATCGTGATCTTTTCAGAACAGGGCATAAATGCGCCTATGCAAAAGGCAGGCCAGACACTTCAATTGCTCCACTAGAAAACAAAGGATCAACATGATCGCCCCGGGAGGACATGTCAGATCGGTCAATGCCTCCGACCACATAGCAGTAACCAACTCGGGGTATAGATAAGTCTGCTCCTGTCCTCCTCTATCTAGAACTTGAGGATGAGGAGGTGGAGGGGTCATCTGTAGTAGTCAGATTTTGACCATCATGAGGATCATGACACGTGTCCAAACACATGAATGCTCTACTTCCCTGCCAACAGGCACAACCTACTTGCAAGCTTGATATGGGTCCAAGAGGGGAGCCTCGGGCCTTGCCTCGAGCCCACGTCAGCTAGGCGCCTCGGGTATCACCCCGAGATCGCATCGGTTCAGGCATTCTACCTGGGTCAGCAAAATCGGAATAAGAGCCTAATTAAACCTAATTTAGGGTAATTAAATCTTATTACTTGGAGACTGTTGACACTTAAAAAAGACAAGATTCTTATTGGTCCGAAGAATGTCTAAACTTGTTGACATTTATAAAAGACAAGTGACAGACGAGCTGAAGACCAGTTTTCACCCATCTCCGAGGGACAGGGAAGCAACTTGGACTCCACTGATCCAGCAAGCAGACAGTGAACCCGAATTGTTTCTAAACATACCTCAGCAGGTCTAAGGTGCTAACACTTAGCATCGCATGAGCCCAAAGGGATAGCCTCGCTTGAGAGGCTAATATCACCCAACTTCGCCTTGAAGCCATTCGAAGCTGATTGCTAAATTAAAGAAACAACCAATGAGTTTAAGAATGTACCGTGTAGCTTGTGGCTAACGGGTCGTGTCCACAAGGAGGGATGCGATGGAAGCTTTTCGATGAGTCATTTTAAAAACAAAGAATTTGTGTTTGTTCTTTAGGAAAAAGAGAGTGTATGGAAAAGAGATGAAAAAGAGAAATTTCAACTTTCAGAAAGGATTTGGAGAAGGTGATTTGTAAAAAAGCTTTAAGAAGTGTGATGTTGGTTTATAATATGAAATCAAATCTGGGCTTACTATCTTCCTACTCAATTGTTCATTCTTCTCTTAAAGTGTTAAGTCCCTCAAGTTATCATTTGCAAAACTTAAAGTTGCTTTATCTTTAGAAAGGTTTAAGTAAAGCACATAAGATGCAGAAGGTTTGAGTCCTTTTTCTTCAAGAAAGAGTTAGAATCGGATATTAAAACATAAAGCGCGAAGAAGCAAGAATGAATTAAAAACGATTCACAAGAAGTTCAAGAAAGAATGGTAAATTCAATTATCCATACCCATCCTCATGTGCCTTCAAGAACACTTTCAAAAAGAAAGGCTTTTAAGGGAGGCATGCATATGAGTCTTCGGGACTTTGCTTTTAAAAACAGAAGAGAAGAAAACAAAAGAGAGTCGATAGCTAGCCCAGAAAACGTTTAGCTACTCATGGAAAGCGAAGAAAACAACGACATAATGTAAAGCATACCGTACTGCAAGTGAAAGAGAAATCGGCCCGATCTTTGTATTGATATCACTTCAACCTTCAAGTACAAGCTCTCAGTTCTCTCTCTCACCAAATTTTGAAACTGGACTACAACTTAAAAAGCAAGATTACAACTTTCTTTCTAGCTAACAATGAACCTAGATCCTAAGAAAATAAGTGCAAAATTTAATCCTAGTCTTCGCTGCCTTTTTCTCTGCTGAAAGAGGTATTTATAGCCAAAAACCCACGAATCAGGATCCCTGGAACGTTGGGGGAGCAAACGCTCCCCCAACTGAATTCAATTTGCCGCAGAATTGCGGCTTGGGCCGCAATTCTGCGGCACTGGTGTGGCCACGTGGCCACACCAAAGGGGAGGAGGTCCCTTGTTTGAAGTGGGGCTCGCATCTCCTGCTGGTTTTCTTGTTGCTGCTTCAACCACTGACTGAATCGACTTTTGATTTTCTGGCTTCGATTCCTCGATTCAAGGAGAGTTTTTCTCAACCCCTTGATATGCCAAGATATAGCCTAGACCTCTTCACTTCAAATTTATTCTGAATTAATTCAGAATAAAGTGGGCTTTTGGGCTTGTTCTCCTTTTATTCCTTTGAGCATTTGGGCCTACAATTAGCAAAGAAAAAAGACACTTATTAATATCATTTATTAGCAAACAAGTGTGGTAAAGTGACAACATGAATGCAATGTATGTGACAAATCACACCCCCACACTTATCTTTTGCTCGCCCTCGAGCAAAAATCATTAGACTAACTCGAATCAATTATTAGACCACTTTCGCAGGTCACTCGATTGCACTGAGCATGTGCAACAAGCCGTTAAACCTCTAGGTCACCCCTAGAGGACGAGTTTTGTCTCGTGAGGGTTTTCAGCGGATTACACCCACAAAATCCAAAAGAAAAAAGAAAAGGTTAGTATTTTTGAAAAGCCCTCTTTTTTTTTAATTTTTTTTATTATTTATATATATATATATATATATATTGAAGGAGAAAATATTTGAAGTATATTTGTAAGATCTTAAGTAATCTATAAGTTATAGGAATATCAAATTTTTCATTCCTAAACTTAGTCTCCATTCAAAAACATGTTGTCAATTAAAGTAAGGAGTCAAACTGTACTTCTCATCTAGTCTATTAATTTACCCTGAATCGTATGCACCATCGTGACTGTGAAGTTTACTAAGGGTTCTTCAACATTAACTCCTATGCCTCATATTTATTTATTTTATTGTGAACTTTTATTCCTCCATTTCATTAGGCTTTCTAATCTACCCATGTAACGAGCTTTCAGTCGGTGACACCCAAACCAGATGGTTTTAGGGCACCAGGTGAGAAAACACCCCTAAGGACCTAAACACCCGAGCAGATAAGGCCACGAAACCAAGGTTTTTATTTATACTATGTAACCCTTTTAGGCGTGAATACTTATGCTTCATGAGGCACAAATACCCAGCTTAATCAGAGGATACACATTATTCATACGAGGTACCCCTTTTAGGCGTGAATACTTATGCTTCATGAGGCATAAGTACCCAGCTTAATCAGAGAATACCCTTTTTTTTCTTTTCAAACTTGTCTAATTATCTTTTGAATAAATACTAAGGCTTGCTTAGGCAAAAGCACCTAGCTACTCAATAATTACTCTTTTTTTTTTTATTAATTTTTTTATAAGGCATAAGAGTCTCTGTTTTCAAACCCTAAGTGTGTAAGTGTATTTTGTATGCATATGTCATCAAGGTAAATATCAAGACTAAATTACTTTCCCAGATTTTCTTCCTAACCTTAAAAATCAAACAAGTTATCTTATTTTGACCAAGTGAAAGAAATCCTAATTATGATTCTCCTATTCCTTAAAATTGACTTAAATTCTTACAAAAAATATATCAAAATATTGTCTACCCTTTATTTTATTTATTTTATATATATATATATATATATATATATATATATATATATATATATATATATATTTATCAGCCATGTTAGAACCCTCCCCACACTTATCTCATGCATTGTCCCCAATGTATGAAAGAAATGTATAAGTGCATGAAATACAATGGACAGGAGGAAAGTTACAGATACACTGGGTCAAAAAGACCCATTACCGTCTCATCTACCGGCACCGATTCCAAGAAAGGTTTAAGGCGTTGACCATTTACCTTAAAGTCATTTCCATTCTTGGGGTCACTGATCTCAACTGCACCGTGTGGAAACACGGTCTTTACAACGAATGGCCCAGTCCATCGTGATTTCAATTTTCCTGGAAAAAGATGAAGCCTAGAATTGTAGAGTAAGACTTTTTGACCAGGGACAAAGATTTTTCTTATGATGTGCTTGTCATGGAAAATCTTCACTCTATCTTTAGTGATCCTAGCATTTTCATAGGCCTCATTTCTCAATTCCTCCAATTCGAAAATTTGTAATTTCCGAAGGTCACCGGCCTTATTCAAATCGAAATTTAACTGCTTGATTGCCCATAAGGCTCGGTGCTCTAACTCAACGGGCAAGTGACAAGGTTTGCCATAGACTAACCTATAGGGAGACATTCCTAAAATCATCTTGAAAGCGGTCCTGTAGGCCCATAGAGCATCTACAAGTTTTAAGGACCAATCTTTTCGATTTTGGTTCACAGTTTTCTCCAATATAAGTTTGACTTGTCTATTTGAAACCTCAACTTGCCCACTGGTTTGAGGATGATATGGTGTGGACAACTTGTGAGTTATGGCATACTTTTGCATAAGGGCTTCAAAAGATCTATTGCAAAAGTGGGTGCCATTATCACTGATGATAGCACGAGGGGTTCCGAAGCGGGAGAAAATGTTCTCTCTCAAAAACTTTATGACAACTTTGTTATCATTAGTTTTACAAGGAATGGCTTCTACCCACTTGGACACGTAGTCCACAGCAACCAATATGTATTGGTTCCTAAATGAGTTAGGAAATGGACCCATAAAGTCGATGCCCCAAACATCAAAGAGTTCTATTTCTAGAATTGGGTTGAGGGGCATCATATTTCGATGTGAGATCCTACCTACCATTTGGCATCTAGGGTACGTCTTGCAATAATCATAGGCATCCTTGAACAGAGTGGGCCAATAAAACCCGCCTTGTAGCACCTTTTCAGCAGTCTTGCGGGGACCAAATGCAAGTTCGTGACAAAGGACAGAACACTCCTAATCTCCTCATCGGGAATGCATCTCCTAATAATTTGGTCGGAACAGTACTTGAAAAGATACGGTTCCTCCCAAAAGAAATACCGAACTTGGGATAAGAACCGGTAAACATCATTTTTGGACCAATGAGACGGAGTTTGGTTTGTGACTAAGTAATTCACTATATCAGCAAACCAAGGTTCCCTAGAGATAGCTAAGAGATGTTCATCAGGAAAATCCTCATTGATGGGTAATTCGTTGCATGGAGAATTGGGAATCCGTGAGAGATGGTCAGCAACGACATTTTCTACACCTTTCTTGTCTCGAATTTCGAGATCAAATTCTTGAAGAAGGAGGATCCAACGAATGAGTCGGGCCTTGGCATCCTTCTTCATCATGAGATACCTAAGTGCAGAATGATCGGTGAAGATGGTAGTTTTGGACCCTAGTAGGTAGGGACGAAACTTCTCTAAGGCAAACACTATTGCCAAGAATTCCTTCTCGGTTGTAGTGTAGTTCAGTTGAGCGTCATTGAGAGTCCTACTAGAGTAGTAGATCACATGCTGCTTGTTATCAATATGTTGTCCTAGGACAGCGCCTATGGCAAAATCAGAAGCATCGCACATAATCTCAAACGGCTTAGACCAATCCGGTGCAGATATGATTGGTGCAGAAATCAGCTCTCTCTTAAGCTTCTCCCAAGAAGTGATGCAGTCAGCATCAAAAGTGAAGGACACATCCTTAGCTAATAGATTAGTCAAGGGCTTAGCAATTTTGCTAAAATCCTTGATAAATCTTCGGTAGAATCCAGCGTGTCCTAAGAAGGATCTAATGTCCTTAACGCATTTGGGCATGGGAAGCTTAGCAATAACCTCGATTTTGGCTCTATCCACTTCTATTCCTTTCTTGGATATTTCATGACCCAAGACAATTCCATGTTTCACCATGAAGTGGCATTTCTCCCAGTTTAGTGTCAAATGTTTTTCAGCACAACGTTGGAGGACGAGTTCAAGATGGTGGAGACATTGAGTGAATGAATCTCCGTAGATGGAGAAATCATCCATGAAGATTTCTAAGAAGCTCTCTACCATGTCAGAAAAAAGACTCAACATGCAACGTTGAAACGTTGCTGGGGCATTGCATAAGCCGAATGGCATCCGACGATAAGCAAATGTCCCAAATGGACAGGTAAACGTGGTCTTTTCTTGGTCCTCAGGAGCGATAGGGATCTGGTTATAGCCCGAGTAGCCGTCCAAGAAGCAGTAGTACTCGTGACCTGCTAAACGTTCAAGCATCTGATCAATGAAGGGAAGTGGAAAATGGTCCTTACGAGTTGCAGCATTCAGTTTCCTATAGTCAATGCAAACTCGAATCTTCGTGGGAAGTCGAGTTTGAACCAACTCTTTGTTCTCATTTTCCACTACGGTGAAACCAGATTTCTTTGGGACCGCGTGGACAGGACTGACCCATTGGCTATCCGAAATGGGATAAATTATCCCATTGTCTAAGAGTTTTATTATTTCAGCATGAACAGCCTCTTGTATTATAGGGTTTAACCTACGCTGCGGGTCTCTCTTGGGTGTGGCATCTTCATTGAGATGGATGCGGTGTTGAACGATGGTTGGACTTAATCCCTTGATATCAGTCATAGTCCACCCGATGGCTTCCTTATGTTTTCTTAGAATATCTTTCAAATCTTTTTCTTTCCCGTCATTTAAATGGGAGGCAATGATGACGGGAAAGGTCCTTGTTCGCCTAGATAGGCGTACTTGAGATGCGCAGGAAGGGCTTTCAATTCTAAGGAAGAGGAAGGCTCACTAGAAGGACTAGTCAAATCTGTTGGCTCCATAGTTGGTGAAATCGGGTTTGAAGCCCAATTCACGGCAGAATCTACCACCTGATCGAGATTAAAGTTATCAGACTCTAACTCGAAGTCAATCTCCATTTCTGATTCTAATTCTTCCCCGTGTTCACTTGTCAAGTTCTCAATTTGGTTTACTTCAAAAGTTTGGTCCTCGATGTCACGGGGTTGTTTTCCTAGATGGAAGACATTGACTTCTCTAGTCATGTCTCCAAAGGTTAACCTCATAGACCCATTCCTGCAATTGATGATGGCATTAGCAGTGGCAAGGAATGGTCGACCTAGGATGACCGGAGTTTGAGCCCTACGATTGGAGTTGGACACAGGTTGTGTCTCCAAAACTATGAAATCGACAGGGTATATGAACTCCCCTACCCGAATCAGGACATCGTTAATTTCCCCTTTTGGAACTTTAACAGAATGGTCAGCCAGTTGGATGGTGACTCGAGTTGGACTAAGGTCACCCAACCCGAGTTGTTGATAAATAGAGAATGGAAGCAAGTTGATACTTGCTCCCAAGTCAAGAAGTGCACGACTAATCTCGGCTTATCCTATTGTGCAGGCAATGGTAGGGCTACCTGGATCTTTGTACTTGACAGGGATAGGACCCGAAAATAGCTCACTAATGTTAGTGGCTAGGAAGACTTTCTTAGGAACATTAGTCTTTCTCTTCTTGGTGCACATGTCCTTAAGAAACTTAGCATAGGAAGGAACTTGTTGGATGGCATCAAGAAGTGGCACATTTATTTTCACTTGATTAAACATCTCTATTATCTTGTCCATGTGCGGATTTTGCTTATTGTTTTTCAGCCTATTCGGAAATGGTACTATAGGCTGATGCACCTGGCTGGCTGACTTGTCTTTTTCAGACTCGTCAGATTTGGAAGAGCTTGGATTGGATGAGGTGGAAGCTTGACTGTGGTTGTGCTGAATAGGATTGGTGGGTGTTGACACTTGGTTATCAACTTTCTTTCCTGACCTCAATGTATGCACAGCATTACATTGATTGAATGAAGGATCCTCAGCCAAATGAGCTTGTTGGGAATTCCTCGGATTGGTGACTGGCTGACTAGGCAGGGTACCCTTTTGTCTCTCATTCTGTGGGTTGGCTAGTTGGCTCATTTGAACCTCTAACCTCTGAATGGTTTGCGTGAGAGTGTCTTGATTTTTCATATATCTTTCCATGTTCCTTTCAAAGTCAGTCATTCTCCTTTCCAATTGGGGATTCTGGAAGGAGGATTGTGGAGATTGGTTAGGAAAGTTCTGTTGATAATTTGGAAAGCTTGGTGGATGGTTGGGAGAATTATGATGGAAATTGGAGAAGTTGGGTTGATGATTGGAAGAATTGTTACCTTGATGGAAGTGGTTAGCATGATTGGATCGTGAATGGTCATTGTTGTTCTGGCTCCATGAGAATTTGGGTGATTTCTCCAGCCGGGATTATACGTTGGGGCGTAAGGGTTATTGTTCGGCCTTGAAAAGGCCGCATTCATCGGTTCGTGGTAGGATTGCTGAGCTTGAAACACTGGGCATTCCTCAAACACATGGTTCATGGCTTGACAATAAGTGCAGCCCGGGGTGGAAATTGGTTCGGGCTGACTTGATTGACTGGACTTGGTTCTTTTGTCTCTAGAGCTTCCAGTCTTCTAGCTAAATTAGCTAACTTAGCCTCATTAGCGATGGACGATTCTATGGAATGGAGACCTCCTTTCGAAGAGATGGAGTTAGGATTCTTAGGGGTCTCACTCGCAGATTCCCATTGGATGGTTTTCTCAGCTAAATTTTCATACAAATCCCATCCCTCATCTTCATCTTTCTGCAAGAAACCCCCTTGGTACATACTTTCTAGGAGGGTTTTGGTGGAATAGTCTAAACCATCATAGAGAATTTGGCATTGTCGCCATTTCTCTATTCCATGATGTGGACATTGGACAAGGAGGTCCTTAAAGCGTTCAAAGTACCTCCAGAACGGTTCACTAGGCTCTTGCTTAAATTGCATGATCGTCTTCCTAATGAGAGCGGTTTTATGGATAGGATAGAATTTCTTCAAGAAGACCTTGATGAAACCATCCCAAGATGTGATGGAACCGGCTGCTAAGCTGTAGAGCCACTTTTTTGCTAGGTCCTTAAGTGCAAACGGGATAAATCTCAACCTAATAGCATTGTCTACACGGTGTGGGATTTTCATCATAAGACATACTTCCTCAAATTCTCTTATGAAGAAGTAGGCATCTTCGGACTCTAGACCATGAAATTTGGGGAGTGTGTTGATGAATTGAGGCTTGAGCTCAAAATTGTATTCACCAACCGATGGAAGTGAGATGCATGATGGAAATGAGGTCCTAATGGGGTAGAACCTATCCTGCAGTGATGTGGATTGAGCTATTACCGGATCTGGTCTTGGTTCAAACTTAGGTGGTGATGTGTGTCTAGTCAACCTAGATGAATTAGGGTCTCTCGACCAAACTTGCATACACAATCACAGTCACAATCACAACAAGTTCAAACAGCAGTCAATAATAAAGAAAAATCAACCAAGCCTAGTCTAAGGTATCCTTGACCTAGATAACTCCTAACTGGTCGATTGTCCACAAGAGGTAGAGTGTAGACCTTGACCACAAGCTAGTCAGCCAGGTCGGGGCAAGATTGGTGGGAGGTTTTCCGTCAAAAGACGTTCCTTAATTAAGTAACCACCACTCTTCGGGCTTTCGGCCCTCAATCCCTTTCCTTGACACTGACTTTACATGAGTCAATTTCCAACACTTTTCCTCTTTAAGATAATCTCCTATTAAGTTCGAGATGTCCCTAAGGCCAACGTCTATCAAATTTTAATTAGGCTTAGGTTGTGCGTGCTTGGAGATGGTTTGTGGGCTAAGGAAGGGTAATGACTTCCCCACCTTATCTTGATTTGGGTTTTGCCCTTAGAATTGATTCGTGCAAGTGTGCAAGATATAGGAAAGTAGCATTCAAAAGCAAATTCACCCAAGAATGTTTCCTAAACTATATGCTATGCATACATACCTTGTCTCCAGCTCTCTTCAACAGTAAAGTAAAAGAATTGAAAAGACTTGTGCCTAGAATGCAAATGTCTAATCAATTTTTAACTTTCAACGAATCTTTTACTGTTGACTTAAAAACAGGGATGTTGGATAGAAACACTAGCACAAATATGACATATAAAAACTAAAGTTTTTGCGAGCAATATGTCCTGCAAAACAAAGTTTTTAGTAGTCCCAAGAAATTTCAGATTTGCAAAGCAATTTCTTGAAATTCTGTTTCCTACTTTCGAGAGTAGGGGCACAGAATTTTCAAGTCTTCTTGGCAAAGCTTGAATGCTAGATCTTGATCTTCGAGTCCCTGAAACAAACACACAAAAGTTGTTAAAACAACTACACCGTTCCCTCCCCGGTAACGGCGCCAAAAATTGATTGCTAAAGTAAATGAAACAATCAATGAAGTTAAGAATGTACCGTGTAGCTTGTGGCTAACGGGTCGAGTCCACGAGGAGGGATGCGATAGAAGCGTTTCGGTGAAGTAAATAGAAACAAAGAAGTGTGTCAGTTTTTTTTTTAAGAAAAAGAGAATGGAAGGAAAAGAGATGAAAAAGAGAAATTTCAACTTTCAGAAAGGATTTGGAGAAGGTGATTTGTAAAAAAGCTTTAAGAAGTGTGATGTTGGTTTATAATATGAAATCAAATCTGGGCTTACTATCTTCCTACTCAATTGTTCATTCTTCTCTTAAAGTGTTAAGTCCCTCAAGTTATCATTTGCAAAACTTAAAGTTGCTTTATCTTTAGAAAGGTTTAAGTAAAGCACATAAGATGCAGAAGGTTTGAGTCCTTTTTCTTCAAGAAAGAGTTGGAATCGGATATTAAAACATAAAGCGCGAAGAAGCAAGAATGAATTAAAAACGATTCACAAGAAGTTCAAGAAAGAATGGTAAATTCAATTATCCATACCCATCCTCATGTGCCTTCAAGAACACTTTCAAAAAGAAAGGCTTTTAAGGGAGGCATGCATATGAGTCTTCGGGACTTTGCTTTTAAAAACAGAAGAGAAGAAAACAAAAGAGAGTCGATAGCTAGCCCAGAAAACGTTTAGCTACTCATGGAAAGCGAAGAAAACAACGACATAATGTAAAGCATACCGTACTGCAAGTGAAAGAGAAATCGGCCCGATCTTTGTATTGATGTCACTTCAACCTTCAAGTACAAGCTCTCTGTTCTCTCTCTCACCAAATTTTGAAACTGGACTACAACTTAAAAAGCAAGATTACAACTTTCTTTCTAGCTAACAATGAACCTAGATCCTAAGAAAATAAGTGCAAAATTTAATCCTAGTCTTCGCTGCCTTTTTCTCTGCTGAAAGAGGTATTTATAGCCAAAAACCCACGAATCAGGATCCCTGGAACGTTGGGGGAGCAAACGCTCCCCCAACTGAATTCAGTTTGCCGCAGAATTGCGGCCACTGGTGTGGCCACGTGGCCACACCAAAGGGGAGGAGGTCCCTTGTTTGAAGTGGGGCTCGCATCTCCTGCTGGTTTTCTTGTTGCTGCTTCAACCACTGACTGAATCGGCTTTTGATTTTCTGGCTTCGATTCCTCGATTCAAGGAGAGTTTTTCTCAACCCCTTGATATGCCAAGATATAGCCTAGACCTCTTCACTTCGAATTTATTCTGAATTAATTCAAAATAAAGTGGGCTTTTGGGCTTGTTATCCTTTTATTCCTTTGAGCATTTGGGCCTACAATTAGCAAAGAAAAAAGACACTTATTAATATCATTTATTAGCAAACAAGTGTGGTAAAGTGACAACATGAATGCAATGTATGTGACAAATCAGAAGCCTCGCCAAGAAGCTAACTCGCAAACTTCGCCACAGAGGACTTCCAGCTCCGCCAAAGGGTTTTTTTTGGACTTCGCCAGAAGCTGCCTCTAGCTCCGCTACGAGCTCAATGCGGACAGCTCCGCTATTGGTCTGCTATGGTCAACCTTTGACCAATCAAATCTCCAGATGAGATCGGATCCAATCAGATCAAATCCAATTAAGATCAAATCAGAGATCAAATTTGGCAGTTGATTGCCACAATCTCTTGACTCTTCTAAAACGAGTAAGAAGATCAGAGGAAATCCTCCAACGATATGGAAAGGATCAAGAAGATCAACCGACCTGCCAATTCTAGCTTCGCAGAAGCTGATCCTAGCCTCGCAGCAAGGCTACTTTCCAGATTTAAACAGATTCGATTCAATCTGTTTTCATATTTTTAAGGGACGATTATACCCTTGCTCTCCCTATAAATAGCCCGCCAGGGGTACAAAGAGGCATACACACAAGAGGACTCCACAAGCAGAGGCTTCTTCATAACGCACCGTGTGCTCTCGAATTCAGAGACCTTTTAGAGAATTGCTTTCTCTATCCAGGGTGTTGATACCCTAACATCGTCCTTCTTCTCAAGGAATCTTCGGAACCAGGTGAGAAGAAATTCCTAATTGAAGGCGATTTTGAGAAGCAGCAAGAGAGTTCTACCAACCTTCTGTTCTCTGATTCCCGGAACCAGGCGAGAAGGGAATCTCATCGCTCGCATCGTCAAAGGGACAAAGTGATCGCGCGCTGACCAGACTCCTATCGGCACACTTCTCCAGAATCTCTGAGGAGATCTACTTGTAATCTTTTTAAGAATACTTGTAATTTAGCTCCTCAACCCTTTTATTGTAAGTTTTCCCCTTTGCGAATATAATGGAAAACAAGATGGTGACTCCGCTGGGAAGAAATTCTCCACTGCCGAGAATCAAGTGTCGCAATGCGACGAACAGACCTTCGGGTCTAACTCTGAATTCAGAAAAGCCGGTACAGCTAGAGCCCCTCTGGCTAAATCTTCAAGGAAAGTCTCTGCGGAGATAGAAAAGGTTCTCTACGAACCTACTGCGGTTATTTTGCGCAACAAGGAAGCACGTCCGCAGTCTGATTCCTTTTGCTTGTGAGAATTTGGTGGTTCAGTTCGATCAAGGAAGATTTGAAGAAGTCCTCTCTGGGGTGGCCCAATGGTTCGAGCACGGAAGCATCAGAAGGTTTCCACGACCAAGGTTTCGAAGCAGAAATCAGAAGCAGAATTCTGCCAACACCCTTCAACCTAGCGTGTGGCTAGTCAGGTTCCTTGCGAACCTAAGTCTCCTCTGTCAAGGCGGGTATGGAAGCCTAAACAGAAGTCCCCAACCAAAGCTTCAGGCGTAGCTACACCTAAAGCGCGCCTCTCTCGCGAAGAAAAAGGCAGGATGCCTGTCTGCTCCAATCATAAAGTTACGACGGCAATCATACCGTCGTAACTGACGACACCCCTACAGCTCCCCAGATCCAGATTATAGCCTAGGCTTAGGCGAAGTCTTGGTGCATGAAGAAGGTGTTTTCCGAAACACCAGATCCAGGATGGCGATACCCTACTCTTATGAACAGCCTTCTTCCTCGACGGCCCTAGCCTCGCCAGAACCAAGAAGATTACTCCAGTCATCAGACGAAGAAGATGAAGATAGTGGGTACGCCTCTTCGGCGACAGTTAGCTCGGTGCGAACAGACAAAGCATCAGTCAATATGGCTGATAATGCTAACGACAACCTTCGTCGACGTTTGGAAGCTCAGGACAACATTCAACAGATGCTCGCTCAACTCCTCAGTAACCGGAATAACAATGATGTCGGGAGCAATCACGATGAGGAGGAACACTTCAGCAATGAGCAGCCAAAGCCGGAGAAATCCAATGAGGGTTCTTCCTTAGATGCCGAAGTCCTTAAGAGCCTCCAGACTCAAATCGCATCCCTAGCTCAGAGGGATGAATTAAAGAAGGTAGGGGCAGTCCGTCCTTATCCGCCGGAGTGGGATTCGGTGCCATATCCACCGAAGTTCAAACCACCAACGTTGCATACCTATGACAGAAAGAGCTCACCAAATCAGCACATCTACTATTTTCGGTCTTAGACTGGTAATGTTATAAGCAATGACGCCATCATGGCTAGGCTATTCATTGGCACCTTAAAGGGGGTGGCATTTGACTAGTTCCGAAGTCTTCCTCCGGGCTCTATCAACTCCTGGATCGACCTGAAAACTCGGTTCCTCTCTCGTTTCTATGAGGACGATACCGAAGTGACCATGGATAAGCTCCTCTCCACTGTGCAGAGGAAAGACGAATCTGTCCGTGACTACATTGAACGGTTCAGAAACTTATCCTTGATGTGCCCAGCAGGGATGCCACTACCCATGCTCTTACAGACATGTAGACACAACTTCTTAGACCAAGTGGAAGTTCGCATGGGGGCTATCAAAGCCCACTCTTGGAAGGAATTGGTCGAACAAGCAGAGATAGCCGAGAAGTCAGCTAAAAGTTTGAACCATCCGCCCCTAGAGGCAAGTGGGGGATGAACAACAAAGGGCGTAGCGACCTACCGCAATCTTCTCAAGCTAAAGGCAAAGAGATTATGTCTGTGGAGTTATCCGGAGATGTGCAGTCGAAGGCCAAGAAGAGCGGCTTCAACAATCAGAAGCCTAAGTTCCCTCCAAAGCAGTACTCCTTCAAAGACGATCAGGTGGTCACGATATTCCATCTGCTCCACAAAGGGAACAAAATGAAACTGCCAGATGCTCGGCGTCCCAATGAGATAGGGCGCACAAACGACCCTAAATACTGCCTCTACCACAGGATGATCCACCATCCTACTGACAAGTGTTATGTCCTCAAGGACAGAATACAAGCCCTGGTCGATGCCGGGGTTCTGACGTTGAAGACGGAGCAGAAGAAAGTCACTGCTAATATGGTGACCCTCGAGTTCGGCAAAACTCCAAAGGTCACAGTTCCTGACGGAACTTATCCAGTCCCTACGCCACGGTTGGAAGTCAAGCATCCTCCAGCTACAGCTCAAGATAATAAGGGTCTTGTTCCCTTAACATTGGAGACAGGAGAAATCATGTGGATACACCCAGACCTCGTCCAAGACGTGCAGTGGGATTCAAAGAAGCCCAAGTCAAAGGGCAAATCTTGCAATGTTATTTCCATCCTGCCAGACGATGGAACTTTATATCAGCTTCTCTCAGCGATTCAGAAGGGGAAAAGCTTACTTGCACGGCGCAAGCTGATACGCCTCAGCAGACGGGCACCCGATCCAGAAAATCATACTTGAGGCAGTATGTAAAGTCTACTGACGAGACACAACAGCAAACGACGTCAGTACAAGTACCAGCATCCACTCCAATCCCAACCAAGGGAAAAGAGAGACCTAAGGAGGTATGATTCGACCACGTGTTGAAGAAACCACCAGGCCAAGGGTTTGATACACCCTTTCGGTTTGACATATTGGCTAAGCTGGCCAATATCTCAGCTCGTATCACTATACACGAGCTCCTTCGCCTCTCAAAAGAGACAAGGGAAGCACTCAGGGAGGCGCTAGCCAATTCAGAATCCTTTCTGACATGCATGCCTGAGATCCCTAACAACGACGTTCAGTCTCCTTGCCCAGAATGTCATCATACACAATCCAAGGTGCCTGCTATTACATTCACGGCGGAAGATAGGCTTCTCAAAGACAACAAGCACGATCGACCTCTGTACTACACCGGATATATCGGTTCTGTTGGCCCAAAGACCTTCCACTCTAGTTTTGATGATGATTAACTCATGTAGTTATGTGTACTAATAATCTTGTGATTTTAGTTTCAGATCATTAATCAAGTTATTAGTCGGTGATTAGCTTCAACAAGATGATTTGGAAGCTTTCACATGTTGATTCAAGAGCCCGAGCGTCAAAGATCATATATAGCACTTGCTCGGTGGATCAAAGAGTTTTGGATCGAGTCGGCTTGGAGATTGCGCTCTACAAGAAGACATCGGTACCATAGTTTAGTTTTGTGTTTAGATCCAAATTGTAAAGATTAGAATAATATGATATGCTCAAGCTCACAACACACACGTTTCATGTTTTGGTTTTCGGTTTTTGGTTTAACAAATCTTGGTTTGCATGAATAGATTTTATATCAAAACAAGTTTACATGGTTTAATGTATATTAGATTTGTTCTATATACATGCATGCTTCAACTATTTAGACAAACTTAGTTTGATAGTCTATTTCATGTGTTTCCTGTTTTGGTATTTCTAACAAAACATAATTTTGGAATTAAGGAAAAAAACTATAATATATATATGTTTCATGTATATTGGATTTCTATCCATATGCATCATGCTTCAAAGTGTTTAAATATCATGTTTTTGTATTTGGAAGAGTTTTGGACAAAATGTATTTTCTATTCAAAATCCAAGTTTTAGAAAATACAGTTTTTGGTTTTTGATAAAATGATAAGACACAAAAATAGTTCATATTGATTGATATTTGAGCTAAACTTTTTACCACATGTTTATATATCAATGCAAAATGATAAAACTATTTTTGGTGATTTTTAGGAGTGTTAAAAGATTTTTCAAAATATTTTTAAACTGTTTTTCTGGCCCAGTTTTCTGTTCCAGGCTTCAACAGTCGACTAGTCTTCTGACCAAGTCGACTTGGCATGAAGTCGGTCGACCGATGTGCACAGATCTGTGCACGTTTGGCAGACACGGGACGGTCGACCGTCAGGGTCGACCGGGTCTAAGAGCAGAGCTCTCTGTTTGTTTGGGTCGACCTGGGAGGTCGACCGGTAGCTGCCAACGGGCAAAATTTGACCGTTGGACGGTCGACCGGACGGTCGACCGGCAGTGTATTTCTGGCATTTTCTGCTGCCAACGGCTATATTTTTCTGGGGTCTATAAATACCCCATTTGTGAGAGTTTTTCTCTAAGATTTTTTGTGCGAATTTTTCCCTACTCTCTGGTGTTTTCACAGCAATCAAAGAAGTTTTTGAACTCATATTGAACAATCTATTTGGAGTTTTTGCTAGGGTTTGGAAACCAAAGAAAAGGGTTTTGGGAAAAGAGTTTTGATTCATCTTCTATATCTTAGTTTCAGTTTTTCCCAAGGATTTTTCTTTGTGATTTTGATTTCCATCCCATTGGTTTTCTCCACACTTAAGCTAAAATCTACTATCTCATTCTATAGGATCTTTGTGTGAGAGAAAGAATTGTTTATGGTTGTTTCTTAGACCACCAAGTTGTAAACCCAATTTTTACTTGGCTTTGTGCCTTGGGTTGTATCCCTCAAGTTGTGAGGTGATCCTTGTGTTGCTTGGTGCTAATCCCTCAAGTTGTGAGGTGATTTTTTGTTGGATTGGAGCTTGCCTCAAGGAGGAGGTTGTGTTTGTAAAGAGAGGAGTTGGGTACTCCTTGTGAGAGTTCTTTGTGGACTAGCTAGTGGATTAGAAATCCTTCGTGTGTCGAAGGCGGGGATGTAGAGCTGGGTGCTCGAACCTCGAAACATATCTTGTTGTTTGCGCTTGATCCATTGACTCTCTCTATCTCTCTCTTTACTTTGTGCCTTGCAACTATTCATATTGTACATTCATAATTGCTTGGATTGGTTGTGTGTGCATCACTTGTTGATTGCACTTGAGTGTATTGCATTAAGTTCTTAAATTCCGCATTGAGTTCATAGATTAGCTATATCACCTATTCACCCCCCCTCTAGGTGATTTTTCAATTGGTATCAGAGCCTACGCTCCTGATATTTAGGTTTAACCACCTAGGAGTGAGATCTTCGTTTGCTAATCTTCATTTGCATTGTTCATTTGCACTCATTTAAGTTTGCTCTCATGAATGGCCCTCCTATGTTTGACCATATTAGACTTGATGCTTGGAAGGCCAATATGAGTAGCCATTTGAAAAGACTAGGACATCTAGTTTATCAAGCCTCCACTATGGAATCATTCCCTAATAGTAGAAAGCATAAAAAGGCAAATGCATTAGCACTTAGAGCACTTAGAGCATCTCTTAGTGAACATCTTTTACCGGTGTTTGATCGTTATGACTCAGCTTTTGCAGTTTGAAGCTTATTGACGTCTCCCGAGCTTCCAAGGATTATCAACAAGATGAGGAGATCTAAGAGAGAAAAGTCCGAAGAGCATTGCCTCATGGTCCAAGGGAATAACTCCCTTGAGGTACAATCGGACACTCAAATAGATGATAGCTCTAGTTCCTATTGCCATGGTTGTTTTGAAGTTCAAACTTTAAATTTGGAACTTGCTCAAAAGCTTGAAAATTTATTGGAAAAACACAATCTTTTGAAAGAGGACAACCTTGTTTTGAAAAATAAATTAAAGGATTTGTGTTCTAATTTTGAATTGGTTTTGCAAGAAAAGGAAGAGATCACTAGTGAACGTGACTCAGTAAGATCTCAACTAGACCTTGCCCTTGATGAGATTGATATTTTGAAAAACAAAAATGATTGTGATGATGTTGTGAAAAACAATGAGGTTTTATCTTCTAAATTGGATTTTGTTTTAAAAGATAACCTTGTTTTGAAAAATAAAATTGATTCTATTACAAAAGAATTGGATCTTGTTTTAAAGAAAAATGAATCTTTAAAAATTGATATTGATTCTCATGTGTGCCATGCTAGTATAGCTTCTTCTTCTTGCACACCTATTGCATGCCCCACTTTATCTTCCACTATTGAAAAAGATATAAATGTTTTGAAGAAAAGTGTTGAATGTTTGGGCTCCACTTTGAGCCAATGCACATTGAATCATTCACGATTGGAAACCTTGGTTCGCAAGAAACAAGGTCCATCTTTGCGTGCACACCCTACACGGCATACACATGCTTTCCACGGACACAACCATGACATGTATGCTCATGTGTACACATGTACACATTGTGGTCGAAAAGGCCATCTTGCTAGATTTTGTTATGATCGTATTTATCATGAAAATTTAGCAACTAATCTTGTTTGGGTTAGAAAGGATACTAACCCCCGTGGACCCAAAAGGAAATGGGTACCAAAGGCCACCTCTATACTTTTTGATGTAGGTGGGATCTCTCGCATCACGTGAGAGTATTGGTGCCTTGAGGTAGATGCGTTCTAAGCTTAAAAGAGAACCATTTGGATGCTTCACTCTCAAGGGGATTTGGTGGGAGGACCACCGTGGTTTGGAGAACTAGAGATGCACCTTCATCGGTTTTGGTATCATTCTCTAACTCCTATTTTTATTTGCATGCTTTTTATGTTCATCTATTCATAGCTTGTCTTATTTTATTGTTCATTATGCTTATGTCATGTTGATTAGATTAGTGTTATACATGTTTAATTACTTGAGACACCCATGTTTTATGTGGATCTTATCTTTGTGTTCTCACCTTGTTTAGTACTATCATGTATGCCCTATGTAATACCCTGTTTTCGGAATACGTACTTAATGCGTATTCAGCTTTTCAATCGTATTTTTCAATTTACTTTCTGTAATTGACCAATTTCAATTTCAAATATCATTTTCTAAAATATTAGATTTTATGAGAATTTCTGGAATTTTCTAGAATTTAAATGAATTTCTTCAAACCGGTGTCGACCAGTGCCGCTGATCGATTCCCGAATTTTTATCTTACAAACTGTTTAGAAATTCTAGAAGATTCTTTAGACATTTCTGCTTAGAATAATATTCCTTACTTAAATACTTTTTCTGAAGATTTTACGAATTTATGCAAATTCTTTCGGAGTCGGTAGAAGACTTCTTCCAGTATTTTTATTTCACAAACAGTTAGGAATTTCTAGAAAGTCCTTTAGACTTTATTTCTTAGAATCGTATTTCTTATCTATATACTTTTTCTGAGAATTTTATGAATTTATGAAAATTCTTTCGGAGTCGGTAGGTAACTGATTCCGGGATTTTTAACTTAAAAACTATAAAGTATTTCTTCAAATGGATTTCACTATAGGTCTTCATTGTAACGCCCCGATTCCACGGATACGGGGACGTCACTGCGACGTATATACGTAGGTCAGAAGATGCCCCCACGTATATACGCTGAGCATAAAAGTACAACAAGAATCAGAGTACAACACAAAGCGTGGTACATTCATATGCCAACTTACAAGAGACTAATACAAAGTTATACAAGATATGATAAACTATTACACTTTACAAGTGTCTTTATCATAACCGAGTCCAAAAAGGATAATATACAATATATACATCAAAATGCTCACGTGATGGATGGAGATCCCGTGAGTCAAAAGGAAGAGTCTGGCACGAGGGGGGCTGGGATTAGTCGGCCTGCTCACTAAGATAGGCTCGATCCTCTGTGGATGGTTCCACTTCGGTCCAAGCCTCAGAATCTGAATATGCAAATCCAAGGAATCAAGACATATAAACAATAAACAACTATAGCCAAGTGGCTAAGATACATGAATAAGTAAGATGGAACAATATAAGGAATATCAACTAACAAGTATGAAAGGCATGAAGAGACAAAGTTCTAATACAATAAATCTACAGTTAACGTCTTATTATTATTACTTATCTTACTGTGATATCTAGCTATGTGACCCAGCGTCCCAGGGCACATAGATCCATATCCTAGTAAAACAAGGTTGTTATTGGAAATCAGCGGTTGTATCGACGAACTATGTTTACAGTGGATCCCGTACATGCCCGGGATAACGGTCCAGGATTGTTCCGTTGCTTGGTGACGGAAGCCAGCCGCTAGGCCATTCAGGAGGGACTTATGTATGCCCTTATCATGATGGTACCAGTAATAGAGGGAGCAAGCACTCCCCTCGGTCCCCTGGAGGCCCACAGGTCAGACCGGAACATGAGTTGCACAACATTCCTAAAAGCCACTGTAAACACGAACACATATCGATATCCGCATGTTTTCCCCCGACCCGATATAAGTTGGTCCATTTTATAAAATAGTCGAGTGTATCATGCTTGGTGTAGGTGATGGCATGATAAGATGGTGATATATATTAATTAACAAGT
Source organism: Agave tequilana (assembly GCA_038442645.1). Taxonomy (NCBI): domain Eukaryota; kingdom Viridiplantae; phylum Streptophyta; class Magnoliopsida; order Asparagales; family Asparagaceae; genus Agave; species Agave tequilana. Next base: position 38,993 of record JAVJIF010010470.1, on the reverse strand, counting down.
CCTAAAATGAGAATATATGATAACAAGTCAAGAAGTAACAAGTAATGAGGTTCATCAAGTAACATGTCATGTAGTACAAATTATAGAGCATGAACAAGAATAGTATATCATATGTGAAGCAAGGGTAAAATCCGATTCATAAAAGAAACAACAATTTTTGCCCAAAAACAGGTTAACGGTCGACTGCCGGTCGACCGGACAAAATGCGTGAGCTCCAGGTTTGGTCGGTCGACTTCCGGTCGACTGCCGGTCGACTGGAGATATAACTACCGGTCGCCTGTCGGTCGACTGCCAGTCGACCGATACAGGGCCGTGAGCTCCAGGTTTTCTACCGGTCGACTGGTTGGTGAACCGGTCGACCGCCTACTCAAAACTGTGCACGTTTGTGCACATCGGTCGACTGCCCCCCTTGGGGCCGGTCGACCGAAGTTCTGAAAAATGCTGCTGTTAGGTCAAAAAATCAGATTTTTGTGGTGGTTATCTTTGATAGCTAAAAATATGATTTTGATGACTTAAGGGGACATGATTTGTCAACACAAGTATACAAGGAATCTTACGAGTCTTGGTGAGTAAATATACTCACCTCGAACGGTCGATTTGAATTTTACGAGTTCCGAAGAGTTCGAGGTTGACGAAAAGCGCCGAAGTGATCCTCGACGATCTTGCGGACGATCCCAATCCAACGAAGTGGTAGTTGCTTGAGATGGAGATGAAGACTTGGGTGTTGTTTGGGAGTTAGGGTTTGAGTTGGAGATGGAGAAGGATTTTGTGAAGGTGAGAATTTTGTTGAAGTGAAGAAAAGAGAAAGGATTTGTAAAGGAAAGGATTTATATAGGTTTTGATTTTTGTAAAGGGGATGCAAATAAAGAAATTGAGAGGGGTTTTGTGCAAAATAGGGGAGATGAGGTGTCTCCCTTGGCCAATGGTGGCCGGCCATGAGAAAGAGAGAGAGAGATGTTTTAAATGAGGGGGGTTGGTGAGAATGTGTGGAGATGGAATTTTGGAAGAAAATGGAAATTTGGAAAATGGAATTTTGTGGTTGTGAAGGAAGGAAAAGAAAATAGGGAAAAGGAAAAAAAGGAAAAGAATTGATAAATGAAGATATTTTCTTGGTCTTGGAAAATGAAAATACCGGAAACACGGATTCCTAGGTTCAAGTCAAGAATGCGGGAAAACATTTCGGAAAATACCGAAATCGTCCGAAATTTAAGTATCTCGGAACGACTCGTAATTTTCACCAAAAATTAATAATAATATATGAAGACCTATAGTGAAATCCATTTGAAGAAATACTTTATAGTTTTTAAGTTAAAATCCCGGAATCAGTTACCTACCGACTCCGAAAGAATTTTCATAAATTCATAAAATTCTCAAAAAAGTATATAGATAAGAAATACGATTCTAAGAAATAAAGTCTAAAGGACTTTCTAGAAATTCCTAACTGTTTGTGAAATAAAAATACTGGAAGAAGTCTTCTACCGACTCCGAAAGAATTTGCATAAATTCGTAAAATCTTCAGAAAAAGTATTTAAGTAAGGAATATTATTCTAAGCAGAAATGTCTAAAGAATCTTCTAGAATTTCTAAACAGTTTGTAAGATAAAAATTCGGGAATCGATCAGCGGCACTGGTCGACACCGGTTTGAAGAAATTCATTTAAATTCTAGAAAATTCCAGAAATTCTCATAAAATCTAATATTTTAGAAAATGATATTTGAAATTGAAATTGGTCAATTACAGAAAGTAAATTGAAAAATACGATTGAAAAGCTGAATACGCATTAAGTACGTATTCCGGAATCAGGGTATTACAATAAACCAGTCGACCGCCTACTCAAAACTGTGCACGTTTGTGCACATCGGTCGACTGCCCCCCTTGGGGCCGGTCGACCGAAGTTCTGAAAAATGCTGCTGTTAGGTCAAAAAATCAGATTTTTGTGGTGGTTATCTTTGATAGCTAAAAATATGATTTTGATGACTTAAGGGGACATGATTTGTCAACACAAGTATACAAGGAATCTTACGAGTCTTGGTGAGTAAATATACTCACCTCGAACGGTCGATTTGAATTTTACGAGTTCCGAAGAGTTCGAGGTTGACGAAAAGCGCCGAAGTGATCCTCGACGATCTTGCGGACGATCCCAATCCAACGAAGTGGTAGTTGCTTGAGATGGAGATGAAGACTTGGGTGTTGTTTGGGAGTTAGGGTTTGAGTTGGAGATGGAGAAGGATTTTGTGAAGGTGAGAATTTTGTTGAAGTGAAGAAAAGAGAAAGGATTTGTAAAGGAAAGGATTTATATAGGTTTTGATTTTTGTAAAGGGGATGCAAATAAAGAAATTGAGAGGGGTTTTGTGCAAAATAGGGGAGATGAGGTGTCTCCCTTGGCCAATGGTGGCCGGCCATGAGAAAGAGAGAGAGAGATGTTTTAAATGAGGGGGGTTGGTGAGAATGTGTGGAGATGGAATTTTGGAAGAAAATGGAAATTTGGAAAATGGAATTTTTGTGGTTGTGAAGGAAGGAAAAGAAAATAGGGAAAAGGAAAAAAAGGAAAAGAATTGATAAATGAAGATATTTTCTTGGTCTTGGAAAATGAAAATACCGGAAACACGGATTCCTAGGTTCAAGTCAAGAATGCGGGAAAACATTTCGGAAAATACCGAAATCGTCCGAAATTTAAGTATCTCGGAACGACTCGTAATTTTCACCAAAAATTAATAATAATATATGAAGACCTATAGTGAAATCCATTTGAAGAAATACTTTATAGTTTTTAAGTTAAAAATCCCGGAATCAGTTACCTACCGACTCCGAAAGAATTTTCATAAATTCATAAAATTCTCAGAAAAAGTATATAGATAAGAAATACGATTCTAAGAAATAAAGTCTAAAGGACTTTCTAGAAATTCCTAACTGTTTGTGAAATAAAAATACTGGAAGAAGTCTTCTACCGACTCCGAAAGAATTTGCATAAATTCGTAAAATCTTCAGAAAAAGTATTTAAGTAAGGAATATTATTCTAAGCAGAAATGTCTAAAGAATCTTCTAGAATTTCTAAACAGTTTGTAAGATAAAAATTCGGGAATCGATCAGCGGCACTGGTCGACACCGGTTTGAAGAAATTCATTTAAATTCTAGAAAATTCCAGAAATTCTCATAAAATCTAATATTTTAGAAAATGATATTTGAAATTGAAATTGGTCAATTACAGAAAGTAAATTGAAAAATACGATCGAAAAGCTGAATACGCATTAAGTACGTATTCCGGAAACAGGGTATTACACCCTAGATCTAATGTACATGCATATACATAATGATAATATGGATGTTTATGATGTTTTGTTTTGATAACTTATGTTTTGTTTAGTATGTTGAATGCCATGTTTATTAGACCCTTGACATGCATGTATAGCTTTTGAGATCACCCATGTTTAGTATGGACCCATATTTTGTGTTCTCTTTATGTTTTAGCTATCATGTTAATCATAGATCTAATGCACATGTCTTTGTCATACTAATCATATGGTTGACTATGACTTTTTTAATAATTCATGTTTTTGATTATTATGATCATTTTTGTGATTTTCATGTTGATCTATGTGTCGTTTTATGCTTCATGATTTGAATATATGTTTAGATGTTAGTTTTCATGAAATCTAGGATTTATACTTGTACATAGAATGGGCAACAAGTAAATCTCTTTGTGTTTGTGCTTGAATGCCTATTTGTACCCATTAGATGTGCTAGTATAGTCTAGTTTTGATGATTCATGCATTCTAACTTGTATTCCTCAATTTGGATATGTTTTCATGATCATGTATTTTAACTTCATGTATATGTCCATCTTGTCCAAACTATTGATTATACATGTACATCCTTGAGCCACGTGCCTTCATGCATATACTTTTGTGGACTCATTGTGTTTAGGATATGTATGTATACTTTAGTTTGTACATGACATACATATGCCTTGAAGTTTAAATCGTTTGATAAATTTCATGTTTGCTAGGTGATTTCACATTTATGATGAATTTCATGTTTTTAAGATGATTTCAATTGGTGATTTCACATCCTAGATGAATTTCATGTTTTCAATATTAAGCTTGATTGTCCATTTTCATGTTGATGTGTTTCTCACAACACTTGTACACTCACCTTATTTAATGTTTTCTCATGACTTAGTTTTCATGAGTACAAATTGTGCTATATGGATTTTGAGTGTTTAGTGATCATGTGATTTACATGTGTTTCATGAAAAACATTTTGTTTTATTCCTTACTTGAAGGATTTTGTACTAGTTTAAAAGTTTTCCTATAACTAGTTCGTATTCTTCACCATGGTAGAGTTTTTCAAACATACTATATTTTCATACCTATTTTTGAAAACCCCTACCTTAAAGGGTGGTTGGATGGGAGACCATGCTCATGTATGCTTTATTGTGAAAATCATTTTAAACTTGATCATGTATGGGTGGTAGGAATATGAGATATACACTTGATCTTATTGTTGTTTCAATTGGTATCATTCAATTCTTTCAATTGGTATCAATAATTGACATTTCTTGTATACTCATATATTTGTATGTATGTATGCTTTCATTTCAAAGAATATCATTTCAATTGGTATCTATCTTTTCATACATATATATGTTTTATTTGTACTTACTATATCCCTATATCTTTAAGCACAAATCTTGTTTATGATGATAAGCTTGAGATTCAACTTTGTTTCAATTGATTTAGTTTTTAATTGGTATCTTAATTCGAGTCTTATCATAGTTTTATTGGTATTTCATAAAGGGGAGAAAATCTTATATTTCATCTTTCTATTGGTTTTTAGTATTCCACTCCCTTTCTTTATGATAGAAAATAATGATTTCAATTGGTAAAAAGAATAATAATTTCAATTAGTATCAACATTTATGTTTAGAAATTCAAAATTTGTTATGTTTAATTTCAATTGATATCAAGATTGTTTATTTACAATTGGTATGTTGTTTGTTTACTTATCAATTGGCATCAAGATTTTTGTTGTTTAATTGATATAGTTTCATTTTTTTAATTGGTATCAATATGCACTTTCTTGACACATTTTTTAATTGGTATCATATTTGAGTTTAGACAAAAAAGGGGGAGAGCATCCCTTGATTGATTCCTTGTTTTGAATATAAAAAGAATATGTTTTTTTATTAGTTTTGTAAATAAGGGGGAGAAGAATTTCTTTTAATCGGTATATGTTTTTACTAGTTTTGTTTTTAACCCCTTTGTTGATGATTGACAAAAAGGGGGAGAAGAATTTGAGTTTATATGCATGTTTGATGTTTGTATGCATGTTTTATGTGTTTTTATATTAAGTTCAATGGGTATCAAAAGCATTATTTAAAGTACATGTTTAGTTTTGGTATCAAGAGCTTGTAAAAGAGATTATTAGATCATTAGTTTTGTTTTACATATATTGAGTTTAATTGGTATCTAGAGCATGTTTATTTGTTTAGTTTAATTGGTATCAAGAGCATATTTATTTGTTTTTGCTAATTGGTATCAAGAGCATGTTTATTTGTTTTTGAAAATTTCATTGGTATCTTCCATTGGTTTCTAGAGCCATTTATTGTATTATGCATATCTATGCATGTTTCATGTTTTATAATTTCATTGGTATCTAGAGCCATTTATTAGTTGTTTATCCTATGCATGAGTTAAGGGGGAGCTTCATTGAAGCTCAATTTTAATCATGCATATATAACTCCATGAGTTTTGTCATCATCAAAAAGGGGGAGATTGTTGGCCCAAAGGCCTTCCACTCTAGTTTTGATGATGATTAACTCATGTAGTTATGTGTACCAATAATCTTGTGATTTTAGTTTCAGATCATTAATCAAGTTATTAGTTGGTGATTAGCTTCAACAAGATGATTTGGAAGCTTTCACATGTTGATTCAAGAGCCCGAGCGTCAAAGATCATATATAGCACTTGCTCGGTGGATCAAAGAGTTTTGGATCGAGTCGGCTTGGAGATTGCGCTCTACAAGAAGACATCGGTACCATAGTTTAGTTTTGTGTTTAGATCCAAATTGTAAAGATTAGAATAGTATGATATGCTCAAGCTCACAACACACACGTTTCATGTTTTGATTTTCGGTTTTTGGTTTAACCAATCTTGGTTTGCATGAATAGATTTTATATCAAAACAAGTTTACATGGTTTAATGTATATTATATTTGTTCTATATACATGCATGCTTCAACTATTTAGACAAACTTAGTTTCATAGTCTATTTCATGTGTTTCGTGTTTTGGTATTTCTAACAAAACATAATTTTGGAATTAAGGACAAAAACTATGATATATATATATATGTTTCATGTATATTGGATTTCTATCCATATGCATCATGCTTCAAAGTGTTTAAATATCATGTTTTTGTATTTGGAAGAGTTTTGGACAAAATGTATTTTCTATTCAAAATCCAAGTTTTAGAAAATACAGTTTTTGGTTTTTGGTAAAAATGATAAGACACAAAAATAGTTCATATTGATTGATATTTGAGCTAAACTTTTTACCACATGTTTATATATCAATGCAAAATGATAAAACTATTTTTGGTGATTTTTAGGAGTGTTAAAAGATTTTTCAAAATATTTTTAAACTGTTTTTCTGGCCCAGTTTTCTGTTCCAGGCTTCAACCAGTCGACTAGTCTTCTGACCAAGTCGACTTGGCATGAAGTCGGTCGACCGGGTCGGTCGACCGACGTGCACAGATCTGTGCACGTTTGGCAGACACGGGACGGTCGACTGTCAGGGTCGACCGGGTCTGAGAGCAGAGCTCTCTGTTTGTTTGGGTCGACCGGGGCGGTCGACCGGTAGCTGCCAACGGGCAAAATTTGACCGTTGGACGGTCGACCGGACCGGTCGACCGGCAATGTATTTCTGGCATTTTCTGCTGCCAACGGCTATATTTTTCTGGGGTCTATAAATACCCCATTTGTGAGAGTTTTTCTCTAAGATTTTTTGTGCGAAATTTTCCCTACTCTCTGGTGTTTTCACAGCAATCAAAAGAAGTTTTTGAACTCATATTGAACAACCTATTTGGAGTTTTTGCTAGCGTTTGGAAAATCAAAGAAAAGGGTTTTTGGGAAAAGAGTTTTGATTCATCTTCTATATCTTGGTTTCAGTTTTTCCCAAGGATTTTTCTTTGTGATTTTGATTTCCATCCCATTGGTTTTCTCCACACTTGAGCTAAAATCTACTATCTCATTCTATAGGATCTTTGTGTGAAAGAAAGAATTGTTTGTGGTTGTTTCTTAGACCACCAAGTTGTAAACCTAATTTTTACTTGGCTTTGTGCCTTGGGTTGTATCCCTCAAGTTGTGAGGTGATCCTTGTGTTGCTTGGTGCTAATCCCTCAAGTTGTGAGGTGATTGTTTTGTTGGATTAGAGCTTGCCTCAAGGAGGAGGTTGTGTTTGTAAAGAGAGGAGTTGGGTACTCCTTGTGAGAGTTCTTTGTGGACTAGCTAGTGGATTAGAAATCCTTCGTGTGTCGAAGGCGGGGATGTAGAGCTGGGTGCTCGAACCTCGAAACATATCTTGTTGTTTGCGCTTGATCCATTGACTCTCTCTATCTCTCTCTTTATTTTGTGCCTTGTAACTATTCATATTGTGCATTCATAATTGCTTGGATTGGTTGTGTGTGCATCACTTGTTGATTGCACTTGAGTGTATTGCATTAAGTTTTTAAATTCCGCATTGAGTTCATAGATTAGCTATATCACCTATGCACCCCCCCTCTAGGTGATTTTTCAGGTTCAATGTGCATTGAAAAGAATACAAGTCGATCCGTGGTCCGCACTCAGCATCATCCCCAAAAGGCTTCTATACTTCCTCGCATACCGCTGTATAGGTTGTCCGCAACCACTACTACAATATACGGTTTTCAACGCCGGGAGCAGTCATCCACTGGGGAAAATTCGACTCCGTTGCAGAATCGAAAGCCTGAAGTCAGAAGTGACATGCTATGTCATTGACGCTGACACATCATATAACCTGCTACTGGGACGGCCATGGATCCATGCCAACTGGATCGTTCCCTCTAATCTGCACCAATGCTTCAAATATGTTGAAGATGACGCGATAGTACGAACTGTCTTTGCTGAAAAGCAACCATTCAAAGGGGTGGAAAACTACTTCACTGACGCTCTCCTATATCAAGAGGCCGGTGGAGCACTCAAAGAACCGTTGCCGGACGATGATGAAAGTGGCAACGAGGCGGATTCAGAATCCGAAGCAGGCATGCCAGCCATTCTGATTGGTGAACCAATTATAGCATGCCTCAAGAATCCCCTATGTAATACTCCTTCAGAGGATGAAGGTGAATGAGTAATTAATGATAATATTTCTTTTGATTATCCCGCGACTGTTGGGCTATTTGAATCCATTACGGATAGCTCCCTACACATGCCTTTACATAAGCCAAGTGCATCCAGTACACCCATCGAATCCGCAGAAGGAGTCGTCTTGGTAATCCCGCCATCCAAAGAAGGTCAGTAACCGATAATCTTCGGTAGAACCCAACCACGGGGACCCACGGTCGCAGATTCAAGTTCAGACTCAGACACTCCACAATTCATTCATTACGCGCAGTCAGCGCGCCATATTATGAAGAAAATGGGATACGACTTGAAGCATGGAGCAGGCCTGAATTTCGGAAAAGGAAGGCGGGTTTGATGCGGAACTTTGTGCCTAAAGGGAAGCCTGCAAATTACTATGATAGTACACGCAGGGGGTTAGGGTATGTTAGACCCACATCGTCAGCACCGGTTCAAGCCAAGGACGATGGATCAGTTCCATCACATTCAGCCTCATCCTCCGAGTGGGATTCAGATGTCAGTATAGGAGGAATGTTCGAAAACCTCACTGCTAATATGACCTCAAGCAGTCAATTGGAGCCCGCAGAAGCCACTGACGAGGAACCATAGGCCCAGCAATTAGACCTTCAATGGGAAAAGCGATTCGAATCGCGCGAACCACCCACTGAAGACAAGGTGATGCAGGTCAACTTGGGTAATCAAGACCACCCTAAGCCCATCTTTATAAGTGAAAACCTATCACTTACAAAAGGGAAGAATTGATAATGCTCATAAAAGAGTATATAGATGTCTTCGCATGGAGCTACGAAGATATGCCCGGACTTGATCCGCAGGTCGCTATGCACCGTCTAAACATCAAGCCTGACGTTAAGCCAGTCAAGAAGCAACAACGTCAGTTTTGTCCGAACATTATGGAAGCTATTGAAGCCGAAGTTCACAAACTCATTGCATGTGGCTTCATCCGAGAGGAACAACATCCAGATTGGGTGGCCAACATCGTCCCCGTCCTCAAGAAGAACGGAAAAATACGGATCTGCATCGACTACTGTGATCTCAATACGGCCTGTCCTAAAGACGAATTCCCGCTACCCATCACCGATGTCATGATCGACAACACATGTGGATTCGAAAGAATGTCTTTCATGGACGGCTTTTCAGGGTACAACCAGATTAAGATGTATCCCGACGACGAGAAGCATACTTCGTTCCGAACACCATTGGGGGTATACTGCTACACTGTAATGCCCTTCGGACTGAAGAACGCCGGAGCAACCTATCAGCGGGCAATGAGTACAATCTTCCGTGATCATCTCCGAAAAACGGTGGAGTGCTATGTCGACGACATTGCCATCAAAAGCCGCAACAAGAATGAACATCTTCGCGACCTGAGAACGATGTTCGACATAATGCGGGCTCATCAACTGAAAATGAACCCGACAAAATCCTTCTTGGGAGTTTCAAGCGGCAAGTTCCTTGGTTTATTGTCACATCAAAAGGGATTCATCTTGACCCAGACAAAGTCAAAGCCATTCAGAGCATGCATCCACCGAGGAATCTCAAAGAGCTCAGAGGCTTGCAAGGTAGACTGGCTTATATTAGAAGATTCATCGCAAATCTCTCAGCCGCTGTCAACCGTTCACCCGACTCATGAAAAAGGGTGCTTCCTTCGTATGGGATCAAGCTTGCCAGGAAGCTTATGAAGACATCAAGAGGTACCTCACAAAGCCTCCAGTCTTAGTGGCCCCTACATCAGGGAAACCATTCTTGGTTTATGTAAAAGCTATGGACTACTCCCTCGGTGCCCTCCTCGCTCAAAAGGACGACAATGGCCACGAACAGGCCATTTATTATCTGAGCAGAACTCTCATAGGAGTGGAATCTTGCTACAACCCTATCGAGAAAGAGTGTTTAGCTCTCGTCTTCGCTATTCAGAAGACACGACATTATTTGGTCGGCCAGACCATACATGTCATCTCTAGAGTAAACCTATTGCGTCTTCTTATGACGAAGCCAGGATCATTGAATTCAAGATTGGCTAAGTGGGCACTTTTATTGTCTCAATACGACATGATCTTCACGCCTCAGAAGGCGGTTAAAGGCCAGGCCCTTGCATAGTTCTTGGCTGCTTATCCAGTTCTGGAGCATTCAAAACTTCACGAAGATATCCCTGATGAAGTCTTCGAGTCTTATGCAACCTCAGAAGAGGAAGTGTGGCAGATGTTCTTCGATGGAGCATCGCGAGTGGGCCCTAAAGGCAAGATTATTGCCGGAGTGGGGGTTGTGTTTATCTCCCCACAGAATCATGTCCTGCCCAGAGCATTTTCTCTGACAGAATCATGCTCCAACAATGTAGCAGAATATAATGCTCTGCTCATTGGTCTTCAACTCGCCCATGGAATGGGGGTACGCTACCTCGAAGCTTATGGCGATTCAAAACTGATCATCAATCAGGTTAAAGGCGAATACGAAGTCCGCCATGAGGACTTGGTGCCTTATTACCATACGGCCGTTGAATTGGCCAACCTATTTGAAGGCTGCTATATCAGGCATGTGTCTCGATCTCAAAACATCAAGGCGGATGCTCTTGCTGCATTAGCAACAACACTAGCCTTGCCAGCCGACACGGAGTATCACCTCACAGTCGCAACTCGACATCTTGTATGCTCTAAGCACATGCTAAGAACTCGAGAAGTCTATAATGTCTCCACGGATCTTGAGCCGAGAGATTGGCGCTTTCCTCTCATTGACTATGCTTTGCACGGTCTGCTTCCAGACGATCCTAAAGAAGCGGCGTCCGTCAGACGAAGGTCTCTCCGGTTCTACTACGATCCGACTTTGAAGACACTTTACCGTCGTTCATATGACGGTCTCCTCCTCCGTTGCCTTTCTCATTCAGAGGCACAGGGAGCGCTCCAAGAAGCGCACGATGGCATTTGCAGCGCTCATCAGCCAGGTCCAAAACTTAAGGACAGGTTGCACAGACTTGGATACTATTGGCCAACTATGATAGCTGATGCCATCCAATATGCACGAAGGTGTAAAGCGTGTCAAATCCATGCAGATTTCATACACCAGCCTTCAGAGTTGCTCCACCCGACTATTGCTTCATGGCCATTTGAAGCATAGGGAATCGATGTCGTAGGGCCAATCAGCCCCTCTTCGACAAAAGGACACCGGTTTATCCTGGCAATAACCGACTACTTTTCAAAGTGGGCGGAAGCTATACCATTAACTGAAGTCAAAACCTCTAATGTGGTTAATTTCATCAAGCACCATGTCATCCATCGATTTGGTGTCCCTAAGCGGATCATCCACGACAACGGTCCCCAATTCATAAGCCAAGTATTCTATCGGTTCTGCGATAAATACCGAATTCAGAATGTGGCTTCAACTGCCTATAATCCCACCGCTAACGGTTTGGCGGAAGCATTCAACAAAACGATCATCAAGCTACTCAAGAAATTCGTCTCCTCGAATAAGCGAGATTGGGACGAAAAGCTTGGTGAATGTCTTTGGACCTACCGAACCACGGTTCGGACACCGACAGGCAATACGCCTTTTTTCCTGGTATATGGGTGCGAAGCAGTCATCCCATTGGAAATCCAGATGCCATCATTGCGAGTCGCTCTGACTACTAAGATCACATTAGAGGACAATGATCGATTGCGTCTTCAAGAGCTCGAAGCCCTAGATGAGAAGCGGCTACAAGCTCAACAGCATATTGAGCTATATCAAGCTTGAATCTCAAAGGCCTTCAATAAGAAGGTCAAACAGAGGGTCTTCCAGAAAGGAGACCTGGTTTTAGCCGTCAGACGACCGATGATTATGACGCACAAGACCAAAGGCAAATTTCAGCCTAAATGGGAAGGACCATTTGTAATAGAAACGTCTATTCAAACGGAGCATACCGCCTCATGACTTCAGATGGAGACCTACTCATGATGCCGATCAATGGCAAGTTCTTAAAGAAGTATTATCCTTAATCAAGGATCCTTCTCATGATCAAGTTAACATTACACCTCTGATCAAGATCTTCGTGTCCAAAGTACACACAAAGAGAGCCTTTCTCTTCCTCCAAGCGAGATCACACAACCATAAACCAGTAGGAACCTGGCCGTATACTGGTTATCTCAAAGGAAAATCAAGGTTACACATACGCTAACCAGATGATCCAATATCCTTAACGATTAAGGACAAAGGAAAATGTTGGCTTTTAAGTCCAACATAAGTCCTCGACAACTCATCATGCTGAGGGGAATAGCATGGCTAGCCCAATTCAAACGGTAGTTGGTAAAGGCATATCAAACCCGTTGACAGCTGGGGATTTGCTAAAAATCCTAAGGACCAGTTCCCATTTGATTCCCTCTCTAAAATCACTTACCAATTCTCATCCACAGAATGGTAAGACCACTATGCATTTCGCTGTTATGTTAACATTAAACCTATGACAGCAATTCCTCGTTTCTCCCTGTGAAAACGAGACCTCCAAAATCACTTACCAATTCTCATCCATAGAATGGTAAGTCCTCATATACATTTCGCTGTTACGTTAACATTAAACCTATGACAGTGATTCCCTCGTTTCTCTCCGTGAGAGCGAGACCTCCAAAGTCACTTACCAATTCTCATCCATAGAATGGTAAAACCACATATACATTTCGCTGTTACGTTAACATTAAACCTATGACAGTGATTCTCTCGTTTCTCCCCGTGAAAACGAGACTTCTCCCAAATTCCACTACAAACTTGATACTCGTTGACATTTACAAAAGACGAGTATCACAAATTTCGAAGCTTGGTGGCGTCTCAATCGGTTATGTCATTGCGACCTCTGAACCAACGACAGCCAAGTCTCAATTTCGAGCTTGTTGACATTTACAAAAGACAAGTCTCAACCCTGAGTCCTGTTGACATTTACAAAAGACAGGTCTCGATACTCGTTGACATTTACAAAAGACGAGTATCACAAATTTTTGAAGCTTGGTGGCGTCTCAATCGGTTATGTCATTGCGACCTCTGAACCAGCAGACAGCCAAGTCTCAATTTCGAGCTTGTCGACATTTACAAAAGACAAGTCTCAACCTTGAGCCCTGTTGACATTTACAAAAGACAGATCTCAATACTTATTGACATTTAAAAAGATAAGTATCACCAACCTCGAGCTTGTTAACATTTACAAAAGACAAGTCTCAACCTTGAGACCTGTTGACATTTACAAAAGATAGGTCTCGATACTTATCGACATTTACAAAAGATAAGTATCACCAACCTTGAGCTTGGTGGCGTCTCAATCGGTTATGTCATTGCGACCTCTGAACCAGCAGACAGCCAAGTCTCAATTTCGAGCTTGTTGACATTTACAAAAGATAAGTCTCAACCCCGAGCCCTGTTGACATTTACAAAAGACAGGTCTCGATACTCGTTGACATTTACAAAAGACGGGTATCACCAATTTTTGAAGCTTGGTGGCGTCTCAATCGGTTATGTCATTGCGACCTCTGAACCAGCAGACAACTAAGTCTCAATTCCGAGCCCTGTTGACATTTACAAAAGACAGGTCTCGATACTCGTTGACATTTACAAAAGACGAGTATCACAAATTTTTGAAGCTTGGTGGCGTCTCAATCGGTTATGTCATTGCGACCTCTGAACCAGCAGACAGCTAAGTCTCAATTCCGAGCCCTGTTGACATTTACAAAAGACAGGTCTCATCTTTCGATCCGACAAGGATCGGTTTCGGGCTTGGTGGCGTCTCAATTAGTTATGTCATCGCGACCTCTGAACTGACAGATAGCCAAGTCTCATCATCCAGCCCAACAAGAACTATGTTCTCAAGAAATTGCAACACAATTTGGAACCGCAATTCAGAAAGAAGAACAAGATTCGAGATTCGACAAAAGAAGAAAAAATTTTCATTCACTCCAAAAGGATAAAGTACATGGAGCTACAGGCGCACACTGTAAGATCTGAGCCGCTCTCCAAGGGAGTCCAGCCTCGTCCTCCTGTCATCAGCAGCCTGGGCAAGCGCTTGCGACCTCAGCTCGGCCTCATTGAAATCCATTGCCTGGGTCAGACGAGCTTCAACCTCCGCCAAAGTTGCCCTCTGTGACAATCCCTGCTGTGAGAGCTCTTCATTTTGAACCTTAAGATGCTCAAGCCGCGCAGTTTCTTCAAGACGCACCAGTTTAGCCTTAGATAAAATAAGATTTACTTTCCTGATCATTTCCTCAGCCTTCCCAATCTTGTCTTCAGCGTCAAGAAGAGCACTGGTGGAGGCGTCAATCGCACTTCTGACCTCTGCCTGCCTTGTTTCGAAGGATTTCAAGTCAGAAGAGATAGCCTTAGCAGCCTCTTGAGCGGCAAGCCGGGCCTCGTGCTTTTGAACGACAAGACGCGTGAACTGCTCATCAACTAAAGACTCCAGGTCCAAACAGCGGAGACGGCGCCATTCCTCTACATCCTTCTCAAATTCATCCACTAGGAGTTCCAAAGCAGTAGCCTGGTGATACCCCTCAAAATCCCGAATACTTTCGATGCCACGGGAGAGGACCACCTTTAACTTTGAGAACGGCATAGTCAAGCCCTTTAAAACCAGGTCGATAGTTCGCCCTAAGCCTTTATAAAAGCTATCGACGAGGTCACCTATATAGTCGTTCTCAACCTCAGCCACTTCTGGTAGAGAGGTAACCTCAGAGAAATCCACCAGCCTAGTCGACACTATCGTGGAAGGAGCAATGGGAACATCAACAGCAGGGCAGATTGTCAGTGATCTCTGCGGAGTCTTCATGGAAATCAGTGCGCTAGCCATCGTTGAGATAGGGCTGACAACCATCTCCTGAACAGCAGGCTCAACTACCAGAGTTGGGGAAGTAGGGCTTGTAATCACCTTCAGCTCCACACTTGGCAAATTTGTCGGCACCTCACTCGTTGATATAGTTGGGAGTGAGGACACCTCCGGAACTGCTCCCCCTTCAACCTCTGGTCCTTCGGCTGACTTGGGCCGATAAGAAGGCAGGTCACCGTACAGCGCATCCAGCACAGCAGCATCCGCCGCGGTCAAAGCGTTCATGTCACCCCTTGACCCTTCGGGGAAATCTCCTGGCCCTCTTAAAGCTGATGCATCTTGAGGCTGAACACCTGTAACAAGACTGCGGTTAGTCGGGACACTACATGCAAAAGAAGCCAAGAAGTTAGGACAATACCAAAGGATGATGTCGCCTCAAACATCTCGTCAGCCACATCAGTCTCCAGGGGCTCCATCGGAAAATTTTTGGCAGAATCAGCACGAATAGCCGGCTCGCTTTCGCTTGCCGAGTATCCTGTGGACCACCCAATAGAGCTCGATGCCACAGGACTTCCTTTAGAAGTCCCAGCGCCCGAGGGACCAATGTCGGCCACATCACCTCCGGACTCTTCCGGACGAGCAAAAGAATCAGCTTCAGTTCTATAAGTAAATAGGGGATCATAATGTTCCCCTTGCCCTCAAGCTGCCTCAGCTCCTACAATCAAGAAGAATTGATAATAAGTCAATGGGAACACACAAAAAGGCGTATTATATGGACAGGGTTAATCTTACCCAGACCTGGAGCGAATTCACCGCTAGTCGGCTCAGCAACTGACGGTTCAGCTGCTAATGGGGCAGCAGGAGGAATCGTTGTAGAGGGATGACCCTCTACGACAATCGTAGGAGCTTGGCGGCGGGGCTTCTTCGCCAACGATTTCCTACGAGAGCTACCTGCCCGCTTTCTTTTGAAGTGGACTTCAGAATCCTCTTCCTCCACTTCTTCTACACGATGAGGGGGAACGGTTGTTGACACTTAAAAAAGACAAGATTCTTATTGGTCTGAACAAATGTCTAAACTTGTTGATATTTACAAAAGACAAGTGACAGACGAGCTTAAGACCAGTTTTCACCCATCTCCGAGGGACAAGGAAGCAACTTGGACTCCACTGATCCAGCAAGCAGACAGTGAACCCGGATTGTTTCTAAATAGACCTCAGCAGGTCTAAGATGCTAGCACTTAGCATCGCGTGAGCCCAAAGGGATAGCCTCGCTTGAGAGGCTAATATCACTCGACTTCGCCTCGAAGCCATTCGAAGCCTCGCCAGGAAGCTAACTCGCAACTTCGCCACAGAAGACTTCCAGCTCCGCCAAAGGGTTTCTTTCGGACTTCGCCAGAAGCTGCCTCTAGCTCCGCTACGAGCTCAATGCGGACAGCTCCGCTATTGGTCTGCTATGGTCAACCTTTGACCAATCAAATCTCCGGATGAGATCGGATCCAATCAGATCAAATCCAATTAAGATCAAATCAGAGATCAAATTTGGCAGTTGATTGCCACAATCTCTTGACTCTTCTAAAACGAGTACGAAGATCAGGGGAAATCCTCTAACGATATGGAAAGGATCAATAAGGTCAACCGACTTGCCAATTCTAGCTTCGCAGAAGCTGATCCTAGCCTCGCAGTAAGGCTACTTTCCAGATTTAAACAGATTCGATTCAATCTATTTCCATATTTTCAAGGAACGATTATACCCTTGCTCTCCCTATAAATAGCCCATCAGGGGTACAAGGGAAAGGGGTCGATCTTCTGAGACGACGAAAAGGCTTAGACCAGGCACACATGCGCAGAAGAGCTCCACAAGCAGAGGCTTCTTCATAACGCACCGTGCGCTCTTGAATTCAGAGACCTTTTAGAGAATTGCTTTCTCTATCCAGGGTGTTGATACCCTAACATCGTCCTTCTTCTCAAGGAATCTCCAGAACCAGGCGAGAAGGAATTCCTAATTGAAGGCGATTTTGAGAAGCAGCAAGAGGGTTCTACCAACCTTCTGTTCTCTGATTCCTGGAACCAGGCGAGAAGGGAATCTCATCGCTCGCATCGTCAAAGGGACAAAGTGGTCGCGCGCTGACCAGACTCCTATCGGTACACTTCTCCAGAATCTCTGAGGAGATTTACTTGTAATCTTTTTAAGAATACTTGTAATTTAGCTCCTCAACCCTTTTTTTGTAAGTTTTCCCCTTTGCAAATATAATGGAAAACAAGATGGCGACTCCGCTGGGGAAGAAATTCTCCACTACCGAGAATCAAGTGTCGCAATGCGACGAACAGACCTTCGGGTCTAACTCTGAATTCAAAAAAGCCGGGTACAGCCAGAGCCCCTCTGGCTAAATCTTAAAGGAAAGTCTCTGCGGAGACAGAAAAGGTTCTCTACGAACCTACTGCGGTTATTTGGCACAACAAGGAAGTACGTCCGCAGTCTGATCCTTTACTTGTGAGAACTTGGTGGTTCAGTTCGATCAAGGAAGATTTGAAGAAGTCCTCTCTGGGGGTGGCCCAATGCTTCGAGCACGGAAGCATAGGAAGGTTTCCACGACCATGGTTTCAAAGCAGAAACCGGAAGCAGAATTCTGCCAACACCCCTCAGCCTCGCGTGTGGCTAATCAGGTTCCTTGCGAACTGATTAGGCACTAATGTTGCATATTTAATGTCACATTTCCATACTTATTTTAGAATAAAAGCCTGCATTGACCTAATTAATTGTTTGATTTATTTGCAGGCCCAATCCTGAAGGAGATGAAGAGAAATGAGCCCAAAAGCCCGTCAGAATTCTGAATTAAATCAGAATTAATTCGTACACATAAAATCAGGGCAAAATCAAGAGGTTGAAACCGGTTGAGAAGAATCCTCTCAGAATCGATCGTTAAAGCCAAGAATCCAAGGCCATTTCGTCAGAATCCGGAGCTCAAACGACAAAACCAACAAAGGATAAAGTCAGAAGAAACCCCCGGAGAGACCCACCAACAGGGTGTGGCCATCTGGCCACACCCTTGCCGCGGAAACGCGGCTGGGCCGCGTTTTCGCGGCAATCCTGGGGAGTTAGGGGGAGCGTGAACTCCCCCGACCTCCCGGGATCTTGGTGGTTGGGTTTTCTGCCTATAAAAGGCCATTATGTGCACTGAAAATGGAAAGCAATGCAGATTAGGATTTAGCCTAGTTTTAATTCTTTGTAGTTTAGGTTTTTCTTTCTTCTTATGTAATTTGTATGTAACTTAGGGTAGAAGAAGATTCATGTAAGTAAGAGAGAGGCTGAAGTTGAGAGTGACACCGACGATGTACCCTCCTCCTTTCTTCCATTGTCTCTGCAATTAATAAAGGTAAAAGTTTTTTTATGTTTGTATTTCTTTTGTTTCGTCTTCCTCTTCTACTTTACCTTGGTTGTTGTTGTTGAGTGTACAAGTGAAATCCAAAGCAAGTATAACTAAGCTACGAGAGAGCCAGCGATAGTTCATGAAGACATTCTCCTCTTCCAAGATCCGCATCACTTCGTTCTTGCTAGGCTTGACGATATAATGTGCACAGGGACTGAGCTCGAGCTTATGATCTATGCGTTGAATGCCTCCGAAGCAAAGGTAGAACATGCAACGGTTTCCAGGTAAGTCATCACTCAACCTAGGTAAGTATTTCTACACTTTTCTTTCTTTCTTTTCTTTTACTTCTTTAGTATAGATCACCAACCATCTCCTCCAACTCTTTCTTCTCCACTTCATTGTACATACTCGCTTCATTGTTTTCTGATTTTTCCAACTTCTCATTCTTCCACTTTCTTCTAACTTAATATAACTTTCTTTTTCTTTTTTTAACTTTAAAAACAGAGAAGAACTTTCGCTTATTTTCATAACGATTTCAATAAAGAACCGTAAAGCTTCCATCGCAAACCCTCCTTGTGGATCACGACCCGCATAGCCACTTGCTATAGCAGAAGAATTGATCACTTGCACATTTCCTTCTTAAGTTCTATAATCTCGTATTTTGTGTGCAGGTTTTGCCTCAATCAAATTTTGGCGCCGTTGCCGGGGAGGGTAACATGTTTTTTATTAAAATCTGAATTTTTTTGAAAATTTTTTAGAACTAAACGAATTTTCTTCTCTGTTGCAGGTTACAGGGCAATAAAAGCAGGAAATTAATATTGCAGTGACATACAAGTGGCCTTGGGCCTCTGCTCTAGAAAGCAGAGACCAAGGGCCCTCTGAATTGCCGCGTTTCCACGGCAAAAGCCGCGGATCCGCGGCAAGGAAGAGTTGACTACTAACAGCTTTTTGCAGGGCTGCTTAGTTTAAAAAAAATTCTAGTTTGCTGCAACTTTAATTTTTCTTATATGCCATAACATAAGCCTGCTAATAATCAACAGTAAAATATTTGTTGAAAAGATAAAAAATTGATTAGACATTTGCATTTTAGGCACGTGTCTTTTTAATTCCTTTATTTTTTACTGTTGAAGAGTGCTGGAGCAAGGTACGTATGCATTGCATTTAGCATGGGACTCACTTCTTGGTTGTTTATATCGCTTTGAGTGAATCTTACATATCTTGTACACTTGCACAAATTATTTTAAGGGCACTAACCCATAACAAGATAAGATGGGGATTTAATCACCCTTCCTTAGCCCAAAAATCAGATTCCAAGCACTCACTAACTCAAGCCTAACTAAAATTGAGTAGACGTTGGCCCTAGGGACATCTCGGACTCAATTAGGAGATTATCCTAAGGGGGAAAAATGTTAGAATCTGACTCCTGCAAAATCAGTGTCTAGGAAAGGGATTAAGGGCCGAAAGCCCGAAGGTTGGTGGTTATTTAATTAAGGAACGTCTTTGACGGAAAACCTCCCACCAACCTTGCCCTGACCTGGCTGATTAGCTTGTGGTCAAAGTCTACATTAGACCTCCCGTAGAAAGTCTAATCAGTTAGGAGTCGTCTAGGTCATAGGTCTACCCTAACCTAGTTAGAAACTTTTTTTCTTTTATTTGTTTGTTTATCTGTTTGTTTTTCTTTGTTTGTATTCTATTGTGTGATATGGACTATAATAATAATTTTTTCAATTACAATAATAATCCATATTACACACCGACTTCATTTTCGGATATTACCAACCCGGCATATCATAACTTTGACCAACCTAGTGTGCCGGATTGGTCTTATCCGAATCAATATGACCCATACCCCTCATCTAATAACTATAATTTCCATAATGATTTCAACTCTTCACCGAGTCAGTGGGGATTCACCTCCCCCGAGCATAATTTCCAACCACCTTGCCCTCCTTCTCCACCCAGTCCACATTATGTTCAAGATTCATACTCAGTTCCACCCGTCCAAAATAGGAAACCATCAATATGGAAATGAGTATGCGTGAGTCCAAACACAAATCCCAAAATCTGATGGACTCACAATTTCACTACCACTTCCAAGATAATTCTTCATCTTTTCATCAAAACAATGAACCTATCAACTATGAAAAGATGCTTGAAGCCATGACTCAGGCTCAAAACACTCGTAATCGTGACATAGATATGATGGTCGAATCTCTACGTTCCCACCGTCCTGATGTCACTAACTATTCTGTTAGAGCCGAAGAGTCATGTAGTTTTGGAAATCAAGATTCCATTTCAGCACAACCATTTGAACTTACCCAAACTCCAAATGATATTGATAGTTTGGCTAGTTTTCCTTTTCCTGAAATAGAACTTGAAAATGATTATGATCCTGAACCCTAACTTAGTGATTCAATTCTATTTCCTGATTCGATTATGACTCCGGTATCTTCACCTGACTTCAATCTTTTCCCGGAGTCAACATTAGATCCTGTACCAATTCATAAAGAAATTGAATCACCCATCTTTGAGGATCATGTTGAACTTGACCAACTTTACAATTTTGAACATCCTATGGATAAATTGGCAAGTTCTCCATTTTTTGATATTGAACTCAATGAGATATGTGACCTAGATTCTCACATATGTGATCCAGTTCAACTTTCTGAATCAATATTGACTCTTGTTTTATTACCAAACTTGAATAATATTCTAGAGTCAGTTTTGATTCCCCCACCTATCATTCCTGAACTGGAATCACCCATATTAGGTCACATTCCATTGTTGGAAAATACATGTGGACTTGAGTTTCAACTTCTTGACTTGGACCCAATTCCTGAACCAATTTCGACTCTTGAACCTTTACTTGAATTAAGTCACCTTCCTGAGTCGGTATTAGTTCCTATCCTTCATGAGTCCAAGTAAATCATTCTATCATTTCATACTCCATTCTGGGACGAGGTGGTTGATAAATTTGACTCCGAAATCAATTATGAAATATGGAAATTAGATGGGGTAAAATATTTAATAAAGATCCTTTATGGATACATCTTTTTAGTGGGTTATATTAAAGTAATTTCTGGTGGGTTCCTCCGAGACCCAAGAAAAGTTGATTGGGCCATGTTTCGTGGACCAATCAGACCACCACCGGAACCACCACCTTAAGGTAACCATTTTCCTTCCCTTTCTTCTTTTTCATGCATCTATGCATTAATTCATACATTGAGGATAATGCATGAGATAGGTGTGGGGGAGGGTCTAACATAACTTTTCTTTTTCTTTAAAATAAAAAATTAACATTTTTCTTTACTTTTAAAAAACTTTTTGAAAAATAGAAACAATATTTTGACTTATTTTTGTAAGAAATTAAGTTAATCTTAAGGAATAGGAAAATCCAAATTAGGATTTCTTATACTTGGTCAAAATAAGATTATTTGTTTGATTTATAGAGTTAGGAAGATAATTTGTCAAAGTAATTTAGTTTTGATCTTTACCTTGATGAAATATGCACACTTCATACACTTACACACTTAGGGTTCAAAAACAAAGATTCTTATGCCTTATAAAAAATATATATATAAACAAATCTAATTATTGATTAGCTAGGTGCTTTGGCCTAAGAAAGCCTTAGTATTTATGCAAAAGATAATTAGATGAGTTTGAAAAAAAAAAACAAGTCTAATTATTGATTAGCTAGGTGCTTTGGCCTAAGCAAGCCTTAGTATTTATGCGAAAGATGATTAGATAAGTTTGAAAAGAAAAATCCTCTGATTAAGCTAGGTATTTGTGCCTAATAAAGCATAAGTATTCACGCCTAAAAGAGGTTCATATAATAAAATCCTTAGTTTTGTGGCCTTGTTTGCTCGAGTCCTTAAGTCCTTGGGGGTGTTTTCTCACCTGGTGCCCTAAGACCGTTTGGTTTGGGAGTCATCGATTAAAGGCTCGTTACATGGGCAGATTAGAAAGCCTAATAAAACTAAGGAATAATACCACAAAAAAAAGTATATATATATAAAAATAAATAAGGCATAAGAGTTAGAGTTAATGAACCCTTAGTCAAAATTTTCACATTCACAAGTGCATATGACTTAGGGTAAAGTAATAGACTAGATGAGAAGCACAATTTGACTCCTTACTTTGATTGATAACAAATTTTTGAAGAGAGACTAAGTTTAGGAATTAAAAATTCGGCTTTCCTATAACTTATAGATTGCTTAGATCTTACAATCATATTTCAAATATTTTTCTCTTTCAAAATGCTTTTCGAAAATACTAACTCTTATTTCTCTTTCTTTATGGTTTTGTGGGTGCAATCCGCTGAAAACCCTCACGAGACAAAACTCGTCCTCTAGGAGAAACCTAGAGGTTTAACGGCTTGTTGCACATGCTCAGTGCAATCGCGCGATCTGCGAAAGTGGTCTAATAATCCTTAGTATAGTTTAGTTGTTTTGCTCGAGGACGAGCGAAAGATAGGTATGGGGGTGTGATTGGGCACTAATGTTGCATATTTAATGTTACATTTCCATACTTATTTTAGAATAAAAGCCTGCATTGTCCTAATTATTTGTTTGATTTATTTGCAGGCCCAATCCTTAAGGAGATGAAGAGAAATGAGCCCAAAAGCCCATAAGAATTCTGAATTAAATCAGAGTTAATTCGTACACATAAAATCAGGGCAAAATCAAGAGGTTGAAAACGGTTGAGAAGAATCCTCTCAGAATCGATCGGTTAAAGCCAAGAATCCAAGGCCATTTCGTCAGAATCCGGAGCTCAAACAAGCAGAGGCTTCTTCATAACGCACCGTGCGCTCTTAAATTCAGAGACCTTTTAGAGAATTGCTTTCTCTATCCAGGGTGTTGATACCCTAACATCGTCCTTCTTCTCAAGGAATCTCCGGAACCAGGCGAGAAGGAATTTCTAATTGAAGGCGATTTTGAGAAGCAGCAAGAGGGTTCTACCAACCTTCTGTTCTCTGATTCCGGAACCAGGCGAGAAGGGAATCTCATCGCTCGCATCGTCAAAGGGACAAAGTGGTCGCGCGCTGACCAGACTCCTATCGGTACACTTCTCCAGAATCTCTGAGGAGATTTACTTGTAATCTTTTAAGAATACTTGTAATTTAGCTCCTCAACCCTTTTTTTGTAAGTTTTCCCCTTTGCAAATATGGCGACTCCGCTGGGGAAGAAATTCTCCACTACCGAGAATCAAGTGTCGCAATGCGACGAACAGACCTTCGGGTCTAACTCTGAATTCAAAAAAGCCGGTACAGCCAGAGCCCCTCTGGCTAAATCTTCAAGGAAAGTCTCTGCGGAAACAGAAAAAGTTCTCTACGAACCTACTGCGGTTATTTGGCGCAACAAGGAAGCACGTCCGCAGTCTGATTCCTTTACTTGTGAGAACTTGGTGGTTCAGTTCGATCAAAGAAGATTTGAAGAAGTCCTCTCTGGGGGTGGCCCAATGCTTCGAGCACGGAAGCATAGGAAGGTTTTCACGACCAAGGTTTCAAAGCAGAAACTGGAAGCAGAATTCTGCCAACACCCCTCAGCCTCGCGTTGTGGCTAATCAGGTTCCTTGCAAACTGATTGGGCACTAATGTTGCATATTTAATGTCACATTTTCATACTTATTTTAGAATAAAAGCCTGCATTGTCCTAATAATTTGTTTGATTTATTTGCAGGCCCAATCCTTAAGGAGATGAAGAGAAATGAGCCCAAAAGCCCACCAGAATTCTGAATAAATCAGAGTTAATTCGTACACATAAAATTAGGGCAAAAATCAAGAGGTTGAAATCGGTTGAGAAGAATCCTCTCAGAATCGATCGGTTAAAGCCAAGAATCCAAAGCCATTTCGTCAGAATCCGGAGCTCAAACGACAAAACCAACAAAGGATAAAGTCAGAAGAAACCCCCGGAGAGACCCACCAACAGGGTGTGGCCATCTGGCCACACCCTTGCCGCGAAAACGCGGCTTGGGCCGCGTTTTCGCAGCAATCCTGGGGAGTTAGGGGGAGCGTGAACTCCCCCGACCTCCCCGAGATCTTGGTGGTTGGGTTTTCTGCCTATAAAAGGCCATTATGTGCACTGAAAATGGAAAGCAATGCAGATTAGGATTTAGCCTAGTTTTAATTCTTTGTAGTTTAGGTTTTTCTTTCTTCTTATGTAATTTGTATGTAACTTAGGGTAGAAGAAGATTCATGTAAGTAAGAGAGAGAGGCTAAAGTTGAGAGTGACACCGACGATGTATCCTCCTCCTTTCTTCCATTGTCTCTGCAATTAATAAAGGTAAAAGTTCTTTTTATGTTTGTATTTTCTTTTGTTTCGTCTTCCTCTTCTACTTTACCTTGGTTGTTGTTGTTGAGTGTACAAGTGAAATCCAAAGCAAGTATAACTAAGCTACGAGAGAGCCAGCGATAGTTCATGAAGACGTTCTCCTCTTCCAAGATCCGCATCACTTCGTTCTTGCTAGGCTTGACGATATAATGTGCACAGGGACTGAGCTCGAGCTTATGATCTATGCGTTGAATGCCTCCGAAGCAAAGGTAGAACATGCAACGGTTTCCAGGTAAGTCATCACTCAACCTAGGTAAGTATTTCTACACTTTTCTTTCTTTCTTTTCATTTACTTCTTTAGTATAGATCACCAACCATCTCCTCCAACTCTTTCTTCTCCACTTCATTGTACATACTCGCTTCATTGTTTTCTGATTTTTCCAACTTCTCATTCTTCCACTTTCTTCTAACTTTAATATAACTTTCTTTTTCTTTTTCTTAACTTTAAAAACAGAGAAGAACTTTCGCTTATTTTCATAACGATTTCAATAAAGAACCGTAAAGCTTCCATCGCAAACCCTCCTTGTGGATCACGACCCGCATAGCCACTTGCTATAGCGGAAGAATTGAGCACTTGTACATTTCGTTCTTAAGTTCTATAATCTCGTATTTGTGTGCAGGTTTTTCCTCAATCAAATTTTGCAAAATTTAATTGCTAAAATAAAGAAACACGAACCTAAGTCTCCTCTACCAAGGCGGGTATGGAAGCCTAAACAGAAGTCTCCAACCGAAGCTTCAGGTGTAGCTACGCCTAAACCGCGCCTCTCTCGCGAAGAAAAAGGCAGGATGCCTGTCTGCTCCAATCATAAAGTTACGACGGCAATCATACCGTTGTCCAATTTAAGAGCAGCAATGCTCGCGCCGGCCGCCTCATTCTCATGAGCGAAGCTACTGTACCACAGCGTACGCGCAGGGTCCATGACCGCGAAGCTGAAGCCAAGTATCATCTAAGACTAATTGTCTTCGCAGCAGCATAGCGGGTAAAGCACCGCAGCGTGCTCCGCTCTCCAGTTCGTCAAGCGCTAAGTCTGCGCTTTGTGGCGAAGTTAGAACCAAAGCACTATTCAGTGCTAATCCCATCTGCAGGGATAAAAGAAGCAGGACATCATCCTATGTGCGATCCAAAAGAGCCTTTGCGCTCGATTGCAGAGACCCCAACCGGGTCTGACTTAAGGAAATTGTTGACGGATAGACAAACCTCTTTCCCTGTTGTCAACAAGTAGGATGTCAGCTAGTGACACTCCACTCGGTCCATTGCCGGCTGGGACCAATCCCCGCCACGCCTCCAAGACGATGATCAATTTTGATCGACTATCGGTACAGGCCCCGAGGAAAACACCGCAAAAGGAGCACCTCACGAGATCCAACCTCCGCATCCGTCAACATGACTGGGAGAGGACGAGAGCTGCGCAGGGGAAGACAAATAGCTGACGACACCCCTTACAGCTCCCCAGATCCAGATTATAGCCCAGGCTTAGGCGAAGTCTTGGTGCATGAGGAAGATGTTTTCCAAAATACCAGATCCAGGGTGGCGATACCCTACACTTATGAACAGCCTTCTTCCTCGACGGCCCTAGCCTCGCCAGAACCCAGAAGATTACTCCAGTCATCAGACGAAGAAGATGAAGATAGTGGGTACGCCTCTTCGGCGACAGTTAGCTCGGTGCAAACAGATAAAGCATCAGTCAATATGGCTGATAATGCTAACGACGACCTTCGTCGACGTTTGGAAGCTCAGGAGCAAACTTCCAGAACCCAGCAAGAGGCTCTGGACAACATTCAACAGATGCTCGCTCAACTCCTCAGTAACCGGAATAACAATGATGCCGGGAGCAATCACGATGAGGAGGAACACTTCAGCAATGAGCAACCAAAGCCGGAGAAATCCAAGGAGGGTTCTTCCTTAGACGCCGAAGTTCTTAAGGGCCTCCAGGCTCAAATCGCATCCCTAATTCAGAGGGATGAATTAAAGAAGGTAGGGGCAGTCCGTCCTTATCCGCTGGAGTGGGATTTGGTGCCATATCCACTGAAGTTCAAACCACCAACGTTGCATACCTATGATGGAAAGAGCTCGCCAAATCAGCACATCTACTATTTCCGGTCTCAGACTGGTAATGTTATAAGCAATGACGCCATCATGGCTAGGCTATTCATTGGCACCTTAAAGGGGTAGCATTTGACTGGTTCCGAAGTCTTCCCCCGGGCTCTATCAACTCTTGGATCGACCTGGAAACTCGGTTCCTCTCTCGTTTCTATGAGGACGATACCGAAGTAACCATGGACAAGCTCCTCTCCACTGTGCAGAGGAAGGGCGAATCTGTCCGTGACTACATTAAATGGTTCAGAAACTAATCCTTGATGTGCCCAGCAGGGATGCCACTACCCATGCTCTTACAGACATGCGACACAACTTCTTAGACCAAGTGAAAGTTCGCATGGGGGCTGTCAAAGCCCACACTTGGAAGGAATTGCTCGAACAAGCAGAGATAGCCGAGAAGTCGGCTAAAAAGTTCGAACCATCCGCCCCTAGAGGCAAGTAGGGGATGAACAACAAAGGGCGTAGCGACCTACCGCAATCTTCTCAAGCTAAAGGTAAAGAGACTATGTCTATGGAGTTATCCGGAGATGTGCAGTCGAAGGCCAAGAAGAGCGGCTTCAACAATCAGGAGCCTAAGTTCCCTCCAAAGCAGTACTCCTTCAAAGACGATCAGGTGGTCACGATATTCCATCTGCTCTACAAAGTGAACAAAATGAAACTGTCAGATGCTCGGCGTCCCAATGAGATAGGGCGCACAAACGACCCTAAATACTGCCTCTATCACAGGATGATCCACCATCCTACTGACAAGTGTTATGTCCCCAAGGATATAATACAAGCCCTGGTCGATGCTGGGGTTCTGACGTTGAAGACGGAGCAGAAGAAAGTCACTGCTAATATGGTGACCCTCGAGTTCGGCAAAACTCCAAAGGTCACAGTTCCTGACGGAACTTATCCAGTCCCTGCACCACGGTTGGAAGTCAAGCATCCTCCAGTTACAGCTCAAGATAATAAGGGTCTTGTTCCCTTAACATTGGAGACAGGGGAAATCATGTGGATACACCCAGACCTCGTCCAAGACGTGCAGTGGGATTCAAAGAAGCCTAAGTCAAAGGGCAAATCTTGCAATGTCATTTCCATCCTGCCAGACGATGGAACTTTACATCAGCTCTCTCAGCGATTCAGAAGGGGAAAAGCTTGCTTGCACGGCGCAAGCCGATACGCCTCAGCAGACGGGCACCCGATCCGGAAAATCATACTTGAGGCAGTATGTAAAGTCTACTGACGAGACACAACAGCAAACGACGTCAGTACAAGTACCAGCATCCACTCCTATCCCAACCAAGGGAAAAGAGAGACCTAAGGAGGTACGATTCGACCACGTGTTGAAGAAACCACCAGGCCAAGGTTTGATACGCCCTTTCGGTTTGACATATTGGCTCAGCTGGCCAATATCCCAGCTCGTATCACTATACACGAGCTCCTTCGCCTCTCAAAAGAGACAAGGGAAGCACTCAGGGAGGCGCTAGCCAATTCAGAATCTTTCTGACATGCATGCCTGAGATCCCTAACAACGACGTTCAGTCTCCTTGCCCAGAATGTCATCATACACAATCCAAGGTGCCTGCTATTACATTCACGGCGGAAGAATATGCTTCTCAAAGACAGCAAGCATGATTAAGACGGGAAAGGTGTATGTAAATGTGTTCGATGTATCCTTTCCTATCTCCGCTATAGCATAAGGCTATACCGAGTCGATTCTCAGGGAGAGCTAGCGATAGAAGCGTTACGAATCGTAGTGAAGAAATGTAAACGAAGTGTCTTCTATGCTCAATAGAATAAAACAATCATGGAACAATAAATGAAAGAATGGATGAATATGTTCATGATGGAAAGTGGAAAGAAATCAAGATTGGATTTGGTGTTAACACTAGAAAGAATGAAATGGAAGAAAACAAACCATGACTAGCTTACCTTACTACCTTACCAATACTTACTAAACTCCGTGATAGTGAAGGCGTGCCTGATGTTGTCACTCCATCGGCGTAGGTTTCGTCTTGCGTGTTGATCTAATTACTTTCTCATGTAGATGAAGGGTGGTTTAACCCATCGGAGAAGAGAAGACCATCCAACTTGCAAGATGAACTATAGCAATCACCATGAGTTAGTGAAGATGGCAAGGCTAGTGGTTAGCTAGTACATGATAGAAAAATTAGCTACAAGCCATTAACAAATAAAAGCAAAGCATGAAGTAAAATTGCAAGGAAATAAAAGCATGAATTAAAGAAAGCAAGTAAAGAAAGCAATTAAACTAGAACCAAGCTCAAGTAGAGGAAGGAGAATGGATGAATCCTTGTTGCTTCAAGTTGTCACACCTTGATTACACAAGCTCTCTCTCTCTCTCTCTCACAATCTCTCTCTTTTACAAAGTATCTAGGGAAGAAGAAGAGGGACTAAAGAACTAAACCTAGAGAAAAACCTAAGAAAATTACAACAACTAACAATTTCTCTCTCTCTTCTCCATTCAGTCTTTGCTCGCAGGTCCTTGGTCCAATATTTATAGGCCCTGAGAGAACTCTCCAGAAGACGAACATGTGGCCAAAATCTGGATCTCAACGGCCCTAGATTTGCCGCAAAATGGCGGGAAAATCCCAGATTTTGCGGCAATATCTCAACCGTTTGGCAACAACTTTCTGTTGTGAGTATGTTGCGAGGTTGTTCCACGTGGCCTTCTAGAATCATGAGTTGTTGCGCGGATCTCTCTGGATTCTGAATTCAAACTTGGGCTTTATCTTGGGCTTAGAATTTAATCTCTTTAATATTGCTAATTAAAGTGATTATTGGGCTTTCTCCTATTTGTGTGTGGACCTGCAAATATATAGAGAAGATGAGTAAAAATCATATATTATTTGCTAAATGCATGGGGATTATATGGTAAAATATGCAATATTGTGTAACAATCACACCCCCACACTTATTCTTTTGCTCGTCCCGAGCAAAACAAAGAAAGAAAAACTATACTACTACCATTTTATTACACCACTTTCGCAGGTGACGCGATTGCACTGAGCACGTGCAACAAGCCGTTAAACCTCTAGGTTACCCTAGAGGAGGAGTGTTGTCTCCTGAGGGTTTTCAGCGGATTACACCCACAAAATCCATAAAGTAAGAAGACAAATGTTAGTGTTTTGAAAATGCATTTTGAAAGAGAGACATGTTTTCAAACTATTTTTGCAAAAAATATAAGTGATCTTAGGTCATAAGTCCACCTATAATTATTCTTTCTTAAACTTAGTCTCTATGCAAGATCTTGTCTTCAATTAAGGTAAGAATTCAAAATTGGATTGAATACTTTATCTTTCATAAAACCTAGATAATATGCACACCGTGACAGTGAAGATTTCTGGGATTTCAACTCTAACCATAAAGCCATTTATTTATATATATTTATTTTATTTTTCTCTTTTTTTCTTCCCTTAGTTTAGGCTTTCTAGTTCACCCATGTAACGAGCCTATAACCGATGACTCCCAAACCGGAAGGTCCTAGGGCACCAGATGAGAAAACATCCCTCGGGTTTAAGGTCTCGAGTGAAAAAGGCCACAAAACTAAAGGGGATTATTCTTTTGATCACCGTTAGGCGTGAATAATCATGCTTCTTGAGGCATAATTCTCCAGCTTAATGAGTGATGTTATTCACCGTTAGGCGTGAATAACCATGCTTCTTGAGGCATAGTTGTCCAGCTTAATAAGTGATGTTTTATTTATAAATTTTTTCTTTTATTTTTATGGCATTTTGGTCTTTGTCTCCATCCCAAGAAATGTGTAAGTGTAAAGTGCATATTTATCTAAGGCAAAAAATTCAAGATAAAAAATCTCACCAATTTTACTTACTTATCCTATAATTTCAAACAAGATCTATTATTTCAACTAGGTTTAGATGTCATAATTAAGGCTTTCTTAATTTCTAAGATACATCTTAATTTTCTTAAAAATAGATCTAAACATTTGTCTCTTATTTCCAAAAAGTTTTTTTTTTTTTTTTTTTTTTTGTAAAAGAAATGTAAAAGAAAGAAAATCTAAAAACTCTATGTTAGTAAACCCTCCCCCCACTTATTTCATGCATTGTCCTCAATGCATCATGATATATGTATGCATGAAACAAAATGAAGAGGGAAGGAAAAAATTACCTTAAGGTGGTGGTTCCGGTGGTGGTCTGATTGGTCCACGAAACATGGGCCAATCAACTTTTCTTTCTTTGGGTTTTGAGGAACCCACCAAAAATATAATGAATATGACCCATTAAAAAGATGAATCCATGAAAGATTTTTATTAAGTACATGACCCCATTTAATTTCCAAATTTCTAAAATAATTTCAGAGTCAAATTATCAAGATCCTTGTCCCAGAATGGATTATGAAATGATAGAATGGTCGACTTGGACTCGGATGGACAGAAACTAACACTGACTCAGGAAGGTGACTGAAATCAAGTAAAGGTTCAGGAGTAGAAGTGAGTTCATGAATTGGTCCAAGTCAAGAAAATGAAGCTCAAATCCACAATCATTTCCCCCAGATGGAATGTGACTATCCAAGATTAGTGATTCAAGTTCAGGAGGATTGGAATCAAAACTGACTCTAAAATGTTACTCAATTGGGTAACAAAATAGGAGTTAATAATGATTCAGGTATTTGAACTAAATCACAAACTTGAGGGTCAAAGTCACATTCCACATTGAGTCAATATCAAAAAATGAAGAACTTGCCAATTTGTCAATGGGATTTTCAGAAGTGTATAATTGGTCAAGTTCAAGATGATCCTCAAGGATGGGTGATTCAATTTCATTATGAATTGGGACAGGATCCAAAGTTGACTCCGGGAAAAGATTGATGTCAGGTAAAGATACCGGAGTCATTATTGAATCAGGAAAAAGAATTGAATCACTAAGTTGGAGTTCAAGATCACATTCCTCATGTAGTTCAATTCCACAAAAATGAGAACTTGCCAATTATCAATGGAATTTCAAAAGCAATGAATTGGTCAAGTTCAACATGATCATCAAGGAAGATTGGTGATTCAATTTCACAATGGATGGGTACTGGATTCAATAATGACTCGGAAATGAAGTGAATTTATGTGAAGACACCGAAGTCATAATTGAATCAGGAAGTAGAATTGAATCATCAAGTGGAAGTTCAGGATCATGTTTCATGTTCAAGTTCAATTTTAGTAAAAGGAAAAACTTGCCAAAAGTCAATGGGATCTGAAGTTTGGACAAGTTCAGGTGAGTGTGCTGAAATTGAATCTTGATTTCCAAAACTACATGACTCTTTGGCTCGGACAGAATGGTTAGTGACATTAGAAATAGGATGAGAATGAAGAGTTTGGATCATCACTCTACGTCACGATTACGAGTATTTTGAGTCTGAGTCAAGAATCAAGCATCTTTTGACAATTCATTGGTTCATCATTTTGTGGAAAAGATGAAGTGTTGTTTTGGAATTGTGATGAAATTGTGAGTCAAAAATGTGTGGTGATGGAAGAATGGACTCACACAAGAGATCTTTACTCGTTTCCAAGGCAAATGGTTGTTCATTAGGAAAAGGTGGAAGTGAGTAAGACTCTTGAAAATACTTTGGAATTGGAGGGGCAAAGGTTTCTTGACGTTGTTGCTCAGCCCTCTGAAGATTGGCTTCTAAACTCCTTAGTAACTCAGATTTTTCTTCATTGATGATTCAGAAAAAGGAGTATATGAAGCGGAATCGGGAAATGAATACTGTGGACAAGGTGAATATGGTGGACAAGGAATTTGAGATTTGACTCGGGGTACGTGAATCCCCAATGACTCGGTGAAGAGTTTAAATTATTATGGAAATCATAGTTATTAGATGGGGGGTATGGGTCGTATTGATTCGGATAAGGCCAACCCGGTGTATGTGGTTGGTGCATATTGTAAAATACCGGGTTGGAATTATCCGAATATGAAGTTGGTTGTGAAATATGGATTCATGTTCGGATGGAAAGAATTATTATTGTTGAATGCCATATCACAAACAATCACAAACAAAAAAAAAATCAAACAACAAACAAAAAAGAAGAGAAAAAATCAAAACCAAGCCAAAAGAAGGGTTGACCTAAACCTAGACGACTCCTAACTGATTAGACTGTCCACGGGAGGTTTAGTGTAGACTTTTACCACAGGCTAATCAGCCAGGTAAGGGCAAAGTTGGTGGGAGGTTTTCCGTCAAAGACGTTCCTTAATTAAGTAACCACCAACCTTCAGCGTTTCGGCCCTCAATCCCTTGCCTAGACACTGATTTTACAAGAGTCAATTTCCAACACTTTTCCCCCTTAGAAAAATCTCCTAGATGAATCCGAGATGTCCCTAGGGCCAACGTCTATTTTTTTAAATTAGGCTTGGGTTAGTGAGTGCTGGGATGGTGGTTTTTGGGCTAAGGAAAGGGTAATGAAATCCCCCACCTTATCTTATTTATGGGTTATGCCCTTAAAAATGAATTGTGCAAGTGTACAAAAATATATAACTAGAATTCACTCAAAGCATGAAAATCAAGCAAGAGATGATTCCTAGTCTACATGCAATGCAAAACGTATCTTGCCTCCAGCACTCTTCAACAGTAAAAGTAAAGAATTGAAAGACACGTGCCTAAAAATGCAAATGTCTAAAGAATTTTTAACAATTTCAAACCAATTTTTACTGTTGATTAAATTAGCAGGTAATAGGTGAAAATACAGGATTTCAAGTATAGCAGCAGATGTATTTTACAGAGAAGCAAGCCCTGCAGAAATTAGGTCAGTAGTGAGCTCAGTATTGCCGCAGATCTGCGGCAAAATTCTCGAATCTGCGGCAAAACTTAGGGATCCTGGTCTCTGCTTTCGAGAGCAGAGGCCAGGTCCACTTATATGTATACTGCAATGCAAATTTTCCTGTTTTCTTCTCCTGTAACCTGTAAACAGAGAAGAAGATTCGTTTAGTTCTTCACTTTAAAGAAAATCCGTTGCTCTCCCCGGCAACGGCGCCAAAATTTGATTAAGACGGGAAAGGTGTATGTAAATGTGTTCGATGTATCCTTTCCTATCTCCGCTATAGCATAAGGCTATACCGAGTCGATTCTCAGGGAGAGCTAGCGATAGAAGCGTTACGAATCGTAGTGAAGAAATGTAAACGAAGTGTCTTCTATGCTCAATAGAATAAAACAATCATGGAACAATAAATGAAAGAATGGATGAATATGTTCATGATGGAAAGTGGAAAGAAATCTAGATTGGATTTGGTGTTAACACTAGAAAGAATGAAATGGAAGAAAACAAACCATGACTAGCTTACCTTACTACCTTACCAATACTACTAAACTCCGTGATAGTGAAGGCGTGCCTCATGTTGTCACTCCATCGGCGTAGGTTTCATCTTGCGTGTTGATCTAATTACTTTCTCATGTAGATGAAGGGTGGTTTAAACCATCGGAGAAGAGAAGACCATCCAACTTAACTTGCAAGATGAACTATAGCAATCACCCATGAGTTAGTGAAGATGGCAAGGCTAGTGGTTAGCTAGTACATGATAGAAAAATTAGCTACAAGCCATTAACAAATAAAAGCAAAGCATGAAGTAAAATTGCAAGGAAATAAAAGCATGAATTAAAGAAAGCAAGTAAAGAAAGCAATTAAATTAGAACCAAGCTCAAGTAGAGGAAGGAGAATGGATGAATCCTTGTTGCTTCAAGTTGTCACACCTTGATTACACAAGCTCTCTCTCTCACAACTCTCTCTTTTACAAAGTATCTAGGGAAGAAGAAGAGGGACTAAAGAACTAAACCTAGAGAAAACCTAAAAAATTACAACAACTAACAATTTCTCCTCTCTTCTCCATTCAGTCTTTGCTCGCAGGTCCTTGGTCCAATATTTATAGGCCCTGAGAGAACTCTCTCAGAAGACGAACATGTGGCCAAAATCTGGATCTCAACGGCCCTAGATTTGCGGCAAAATGGCGGGAAAATCCCAGATTTTGCGGCAATATCTCAAACCGTTTGGCAACAACTTTCTGTTGTGAGTTGGTTGCGAGGTTGTTATCCACGTGGCCTTCTAGAATCATGAGTTGTTACGCGGATCTCTCTGGATTCTGAATTCAAACTTGGGCTTTATCTTGGGCTTAGAATTTAATCTCTTTAATTATTGCTAATTAAAGTGATTATTGGGCTTTCTCCTATTTGTGTGTGGACCTGCAAATATATAGAGAAGATGAGTAAAAATCATATATTTATTTGCTAAATGCATGGGTTTATATGGTAAAATATGCAATATTTGTAAACAATCAAAGCACGATCGACCTCTGTACTACACCGGATATATCGGTTCAACGTGCATTGAAAGAATACAAGTCGATCCGGGGTCTGCACTCAGCATCATCCCCAAAAGGCTTCTCTACTTCCTCAGCATACCGCTGTACAGGTTGTCCGCAACCACTACTACATAATAACGGTTTCAACGCCGGGAGCAGTCATCCACTGGGGAAAATTCGACTCCGTTGCAGAATCGAGAGCCTGAAGTCAGAAGTGACATGCTATGTCATTGACGTTGACACATCATATACCTGCTGCTGGGACGCCATGGATCCATGCCAACTGGATCGTTCCTCTACTCTGCACCAATGCTTCAAATATGTTGAAGATGACGCAACAGTACGAACTATCTTTGCTGAAAAGCAACCATTCAAAGGGGTGGAAACTACTTCATTGACGCTCTCCTGTATCAAGAGACCGGTGGAGCACTCAAAGAACCGTTGCCGGACGATGATGAAAGTGGCAACGAGGCGGATTCAAATCCGAAGCAGGCATGCCAACCATTCTGATTGGTGAACCAATTATAGCATGTCTCAATAATCCCCTATTAAATACTCCTTCAGAGGATGAAGGTGAATGGGTAATTAATGATATATTTCTTTTGATTATCCCGCGACTGTTAGGCTATTCGAATCCATTACGGATAGCTCCCTACACATGCCTTTACATAAGCCAAGGGCATCCAGTACACCCATGGAATCCGCAGAAGAAGCCGTCTTGTGTAATCCTGCCATCCAAAGAAGGTCAGTTACGATAATCTTCGGTAGAACCCAACCACGGGACCCACGGCCGCAGATTCAAGTTCAGACTCAGACACTCCACAATTCTTTCATTACGCGCAGTCAGCGCGCCATATTATAAAGAAAATGGGATACGACTTGAAGCATGGAGCAGGCCTGAATTTCGAAAAAGGAAGGCGCGGTTTGATGCGGAACTTTGTGCCTAAAGGGAAGCCTGCAAATTACTATGAATAGTACACGCAGGGGTTAGGGTATGTTACACCCACATCGTCAGCAACGGTTCAAGCCAAGGACGATGGATCAGTTCCATCACATTCAGCCTCATCCTTCGAGTGGGATTCAGATGTCAGTATAGGAGGAATGTTCGAAAACCTCACTGCTATATGACCTCAAGCAGTCAATTGGAGCCCACAGAAGCCACTGACGAGGAACCATGGGCCAGCAATAGACCTTCAATGGAAAAGCGATTCGAATCGCGCGAACCACCTACTGAGGACAAGGTGATGCAGGTCAACTTGGGTAATCAAGACCACCCTAAGCCCATCTTTATAAGTGAAAGCCTATCACTTACAGAAAGGGAAGAATTGATAATACTCTTAAGAGAGTATACATACGTCTTCGCATGGAGCTACGAAGATATGCCCGGACTTGATCCGCAGGTCGCTATGCACCGTCTAAACATCAAGCTGACGTCAAGCCAGTCAAGCAGCAACAAAGTCGGTTTCGTCCGAATATTATGGAAGCTATTGAAGCCGAAGTTCACAAACTCATTGCATGTGGCTTCATCCGGGAGGAACAACATCCAGATTGGGTAGCCAACATCGTCCCCGTCCTCAAGAAGAATGAAAAAATACACGGATCTGCATCGACTAC
The DNA here is from genome assembly GCA_038442645.1 of Agave tequilana. NCBI lineage: Eukaryota > Viridiplantae > Streptophyta > Magnoliopsida > Asparagales > Asparagaceae > Agave > Agave tequilana. The sequence goes on along the minus strand of JAVJIF010010470.1, from coordinate 2,151 downwards.
CGTGATCTCAATACGGCCTGTCCTAAAGATGAATTCCCACTGCCCATCACCGACGTCGTCATGATTGATAAACACATGCGGGTTCGAAAGGATGTCTTTCATGGACGGCTTTTCAGGATACAACCAGATTAAGATGTATCCCGACGACGAGAAGCATACTTCGTTCCGAACACCATTGTGGGTATACTGCTACACTGTAATGCCCTTCGGACTGAAGAACGCCGGAGCAACCTATCAGCGGGCAATGAGTACAATCTTCCGCGATCATCTCTCTGAAAAACAGTGGAGTGCTATGTCGACGACATTGCCGTCAAAAGCCGCAACAAGAATGAACATCTTCGCGACCTGAGAACGATGTTCGACATAATGCGGGCTCATCAGCTGAAAATGAACCCGACAAAATCCTTCTTGGGAGTTTCAAGCGGCAAGTTCCTTGAGTTTATTGTCACATCAAAAGGGATTCATCTTGACCCAGACAAAGTCAAAACCATTCAGAGCATGCATCCACCGAGGAATCTCAAAGAGCTCAGAGGCTTGCAAGGTAGACTGGCTTTATATTAGAAGATTCATCGCAATCTCTCCAGGCCGCTGTCAACCGTTCACCTGACTCATGAAAAAGGGTGCTTCCTTCGTATGGGATCAAGCTTGCCAGGAAGCTTATGAAGACATCAAGAGGTACCTCACAAAGCCTCCAGTCTTAGTGGCCCCTACATCAGGAAAACCATTCTCCCTTATGTAAAAGCTCTGGACTACTCCCTCGGTGCCCTCCTCGCTCAAAAGGACGACAATGGCCATGAGCAGGCCATTTATTACCTGAGCAGAACTATCATAGGAGCGGAATCTCGCTACAACCCTATCGAGAAAGAGTGTTTAGCTCTCGTCTTCGCTATTCAGAAGACACGACATTATTTGGTCGGCCAGACCATACATGTCATCTCCAGAGTGAACCCATTGCGTCTTCTCATGACAAAGCCATGATCACTGAATTCAAGATTGGCTAAGTGGGCACTTTTATTGTCTCAATACGACATGATCTTCACGCCTCAGAAAGCGGTTAAAGGCCAGGCCCTTGCAGAGTTCTTGGCGCTCATCCAGTTCCGAGCATTCAAAACTTCACGAAGATATCCCTGATGAAGTCTTCGAGTCTTATGCAACCTCAGAAGAGGAAGTGTGGCAGATGTTCTTCGATGGAGCATCGCGAATGGGCCCTAAAGCAAGATTATTGTAAGATCACCTAGAGGGGGGGTGAATAGGTGATGGCTAATCTAATGGTCACTTATGAACAAATAATGCGGAATTAAAACTAAGTTGACCAAATTAAACTTCTTTTAATTAAACACTTATGTATAACTCAAGAGTGTGCCGAATTCCCCTTGCGAGGCTCTGGACAAGCTCCTCTAGATTCCCCTTGAATGGGTTGAGGTGCCGCGTTGGCTCTCTTGGTTGAATACTAGTGTTATCAAGCAATCCCAAGTAAGTTTATCAATAAGCTCACAAGCAATTATATCAAGCATATAGAGATAGACAATAATGAAGCAATGCAAGATATAAAAGAGACAAAGAGAGAGAGAGGGATAGAGTAAGCAATCGCAAACACAAGGGTATGTTTCGAGGTTCGAGCACACTTGCTCTACAATCCCCGCCTTCGACACACGAAGGATTTCCACTATGCAAGATCCCACCGGATCTCTCCTCGGTGCCGTACACCTACAAACCCTCGGACTCCAAGTCCCGTACACACGCAAGCCCCTTAAGCTCGCCGAGGCCGCACCTCGAACCACCAAGAGTTCACAACCGAACTCCAACCACCAACAACGAGCACACTTGCCCGTTTCCTCAAATACAAAGAAAAGATCTCTTTGATGATCACAACACTTGATCACCTAAAGAGCACTCTCACTACAACAACCCCTATAGGAATCTAGCAATGGAAAGCTCAAGTGTGGTGTGAGAAAAGCAAGGAAGACTAATGGTGAAACACAAGAAATCACTTTAACACTCCTTGATAAAATTCTTCCTTTTGATTGGAAGTATTTGCACTTAAATCTTGTGGAGAAACTCTTCTATAAGTTCAGAAAAACTGCTCAAGAAATCTCCGAAATCTTAACCTCAAAACAGATGACAAGATCCCAATTTATAGGCTGCCAGAAA
>JAVJIF010010469.1:0-46798 GCA_038442645.1 Agave tequilana | reverse complement strand
GAGTGGTTGGTTGTCTGTTGCGTCAGTGTACTGTTGAACTGACTTGCAGAATCAGGAGACTGACGCAGGTTCCCCTTTTGAAAAAGCAGAGACTGCTTTAAAGACCGACCTTCCATGGGGTAGACGCGATGTTTGGCCCGTTTGAGGGGACGCGGACTTTGGAGAGAGACGCATCTCTTGAAATGCAGACGCGATTTTCTGGGTGCATTTATGATGATGCTGACGGGGCATGTCCACCGAAGAGCCGCGTACTTTGGGGCGCGCACCTGTGCCATGTCATGATTACGCCGCCAGCTTGCCTGGGGAAACGGCGAGATTTCGCCTTTTGGCGCGCGGATCTCCCGGTTCATTAAATGAACTGCTCCACGTGTCAACTTCTGACTTGTGGCGGGGGGGTCGCGACGAATGATCTTCCCTGTTCAAACAATGATTTGGCTCCACGCGTCAGGCAGCGATTCGCTGCAGCGTTTATTGGGCCAAACGCTGCGTATCTTCGCGAATCTCTGTGCCTATAAAAGGCAACAGTTAGAGAGAGACACATCTTCTTCTCCGAACGAACGCATTTGCTGAGAAAAGAGAGCTTCCCTCCTCTTGTTTGTTCATCTGTCCATCTTCGAACTCGGATTTCTGAACATCGATGGCTCCCAAGACGAAACCGACTGCATCATCCTCAAGGGCGACCGTCGCCGAGGCTGAGAGAGATGCTTCCTCTGCGCAGGAGGGTGTTTTCCGAGGGAAAAAATGCACCTTCGGCGTGGGTTCCGCCATTAAAACATGTTCATAGAACCCTAAGAACCTTAACACAAGATCGTGTTTGATTCTCGGACGCTGTCCTTGAGATGATAACCTGGGCGCGGGCCTGATGATCCGACGCTGGTGAACTCTGCATTCTGGATCCTTCACTTAGAACATTTCTAATTGTGAAGGTCTCTGGACGCGATTTGCAGAACGCGGATTTGATCCATGCGTTTTGTGCCGCGTTTTGTGCCATCAGGCGCCGATTTGATGAATCTGGCGTCTGAGTCCAAGCACTTTGAAATTCACAAGTCTTGGTTTGCAGAACGCGGATTTGATCCTTGCGTTCTGTGTCTTCAACCGCTGATTTGGTAGAATCTGGCGTTGAGTCCCAAGTACTTAGAATTTTTCATAAGTCTTGGTTTGCAGAACGCGGCTTTGCAGGTCTGACGCGGATTCGAAAAATTCCTGCGTCCAGTGTCTCGGCTGCGTTTTAATTATGAACACTTAGCGTCTTCCCTTATTTTTGGCAAAGTATTGACCAAGTGTCTTTTTCTTTTGCAGTGCCGCATGTTTCAGGTTCACTTGCCAAGATGCACCACTTTGGACGCGTGGGTGGTGCTGACCACCGTCTGACTTTTGCACTGCGAAGGACCATACCTGTGACTGCTGACAGGTCGACAGTTCGCAGGGAAATGATTGCCCATGTTAATGAGAGGACTTCTCGGTGCTCATGACCGATGCAGTCTTCGCAACGGATACCCACATCAAGCTGGAGAAGCCTGCTTTCTTCTTTGGAGATCATGTCAGCGACGGTGGCAGACCAATGTATGACGGGAATTACAGGTGGCTCCGTCAGATAGGGGAGAGGAGATACTCCTTCCCGCCATGGAGAGGATGCTCCCGTTGTCTTATCTCCAACATCTGTCCGTCCTTCGGAAGATGAAGTGGGACGTGTCCCGGGATATCTCTGAGATTACCCTTGGTAATTTCAAATCCCAGAACGTATACCGTCATGATTGCCATGACCGCGGCGGTCCTCGGCTTGTTTCCCGGGTCACGCCAGTCTGAGCTTCCAGTCGGAGAGATCCCGCAGCTTGCCACCACCTTCCTCAATTCGTTCATAGAAGCAGAGGGTGATTATCCGGCCAAGTTCCGTTTGCCAGGATGGGTCCACTCCACGGAGAATTCTTGGTGGGGCAGGATGGTGGGTTTCGCCCTCTTCGATCTTGGAGATCTGCTTGAGCACGTGGGATTATACTCAGCAGTCAGGGCCGTTCAATGGGGCATCCCAATGAGCTCTCACAACTTCTTCGGGATCTTGGAGCGCTACAACCCTCAGACGGGGACATTCTTTACCCCGGTTGGAGAAATGGGCCTTGCACTGCATGAGTTGCATGAGGTCTCGGGGCTGGTGATGGGGGAGTTCCCTTATGAAGAATATGTCCCGACTGCTAGGGAGCTTGACCTTATAAAGAAGGATTCCCCTGAGGTGTACGAGACCTATTGGGAAGTGATGTGCCACTTCCATATTTGTGGTCAGGTAACCGGTTGGAGGACGCATGGAGTTAGGCATCTATCCTGGGCCAATTACTTATTCAGCAACGTCAGCAAGAAGGATCATTCGATAACTCGACTGGCTCCCCTCTCTGAACAGGGAGTTGACGACATGGTCGCACAAGCTTCTGAGGGCTTTTACACCACTGGGTCGAATGAGGACGGCTTCGAACCTGATACGCTTTTCGAAAGCTATCATCATCGGGCCCGGGCTTCTATCTCTATCGAGCGCTGTTGGCAGGCTTCTTGATGCTGTGGTTGAAGCGTGTGTGGTACCTACACGGCCACATGAAGTCGTTATTGCCGACGTGGTGTACCCAGCAGTGCTCCTGGCCCATGGCCGTCCTCTAGCCCTTCTTCCGCCGTGGCGGCTGGCTTCAGAGTGGGTTGCGGGCGTTAGCAAGAGACTATGCGAGGCTCCAAGGACTGTCGACTCTCAAGGCAAGCCGTATGTTGACTTAGAGGGAAACCCGACGGCAAGGCGCCCCAACCCCCGAATTGAGTTGCCTTACACGTATCTCATGGCCTGGTACGTGATGCATTGCCCTTCTTTGATGACAACGGCGCGTGGGAGTACGAGTCCTGTCCCTTTTGTGAGGCGGCTGGAAAACTCGGATTGGAGTGACACCTATATATATTATATTCGGAGACGTCTCTCAAATGCCGCCAATTACCAGCTCAACCGCTGCTTCGCTGGGATTCCTGGTGCATCTTTGGTGAGCAATTCACTGATTCTATAGGTCGGGATGACCTCACCCAACTGTCCGCGGGAGTCTTCCGGTGGTTGATCAACATACGACCAGGATATGTGCTGTTTCGCCAAGGGACTTCCTGCACTATCGAACCGTATATGCCAAGTCGTTTTGCCGACAGTTTGGCTATGCTCAGCTTTATGTCGGCAATCCGAATACACAACTTACCTTCATGGGAATTTGTGCGAAGGTGCTCGAGCCTGGTACTATAGCGTGGCTGGGGGGACAGAGGCAACTTTCCGTTTGCCCGTCGAGGAGCCGAAGAACCTTACCAGCTTCACTTTCTGCATCTGGTATTTCTCGTAAACCAGTCACCGGATTTTGCCCCCGGGTATACGGGTATTGAGGGCATTAATGTCTATCTCAAAACACAGTCGGAGTCTGGCAATGCTCGCACATGATCACCCAGTATTTAAAGGTCCAGAAAGAGCTGGAGAGAGCATCTCAGAGAGAAGCTGAGGGAGGCTCAAGAGAGGAGCTCCGAGTAACCGGAGTAGAACCAAGCTAGGGCCACAGGAGGGGCCCTCTACCGCCAAGGCTCAAGAATTGGTGAGTAAGCGCCGTCGGGGTCCCACTTCAACTGCTGGTCCTGTTTCGAAGAGGGCTCGGAGGGACTTAGCAACGGAAGTCTCTCCCTCAGAAGACATTTCTGCTGGAGTTGAGGACTGTCCTGAAGACCTCTTTGTCATGGTTGAGGAACCGCCAGAGGATAGAGATCTCCCCATTTAATCCGTGCTCCTAGGTCGCACAGAGGGGACCTGTAAGATTGCGGAAGAGGGGGAATTGGTTGACAAACCCACTATAGCTGACGAGGAAGAACAGCTCGTGGAGGGAATGTCCAGATTCCAGGGTTCTCAGCTCGGCCCGAGCCTTCTTCTGCTCGTGAAGGGAGAGACAAGGCACAGCGGTCAGGACCTCCTAGCATCTTCATTTCCAGCGCTCGGATAATCGACCCTAGTCCTACCACTGGGGTGATTGGTGGCAAGGCCCGGTCACCGAGGACCTTTGCGTTGAACTGTCGTCTTCCGCGTCTGATACGGAAAGCGACTTAAAGATTAAAGTCGACTACGGCCATGAACCCGCTTTTCCTGACCCGAGTAAGTTCTCACACATCTCGGAGGAGAAAATATACGGGGGCGAATCATCGACTGCGTTACCGCTGGCGATAATCCCTGCTGAAGGTGCAACTTCGTCGCATGTCGAGGCGATGGAAACAGAGTTGACCCAGCCCAAATGGATTGAGGCTTCGGCCGCTGAGATAACCTCGGAGGGGGTAGCTGTTGAAGTTGGGGAGCCTTCCCCTTTGCCAGGAGGGGAAACAACCATTGAGGCTGAGGAGGCTCTCACTCCGCCGGTGGAGAAGGCCACTGCTGAAGCTGGGGAGACTCCCATTCTACAGGACTCGACGCCTCTGGACCTCGAACCTAGTAAGGCAGCTCTGACTGAGGGGGCTCAGGTGGGGAGTCCGACGATCGGCACCCTTCCAGAAGGCCACACAGCTCAATTCTCGGTGGAAGTTTCTGAAGAGGTTGTGCTTACAACTCCTTCATTGGTCGTGGAAGCTCCTGCAGAGGCAGCGCTCCAGGAAGCGCCAGCGGGTAGTCTTGCTCTTGCCACATCGACGGCCGGCACGGCTCTTGTGCGAGAAGACCCGCCCTATATCCCTTATCCCGTGACAGAAAAAGGGTCGGGAAGCTTCTTAGGTGGTGAAGACATGGGGGAGCTGGCACGTCAGATGGTGCAACAATTCTTCACCTCGATGGGATCATGTATTGATCTCATCTTCCGTGGACACAGCACCTTCCAGTTCGCCCAGAGGCTTCTTGAAAATATGGCCGTGAGCGTCGAATTGGCGGGAGGCCCTTCACTTGCCAGGGCATGCCTGCGGGTGGTAGAGCAACTTGGAGATAACCTGCGGGAGCTGGAATCTTGGAAGATGCGGCTCTTTTGATGAAGCCCAAGCCACCTTGACTAGGCTCCTAGCTGATCAGGAACGGGAGCGACAGGAGGCGGAGGCACAAATCGCTGCAGAGATCCGCGACCTTGAATATTCCAAGGCTGAATTTCAGAAATTAGCCGGAGATTCGAGGGAATCTGAGCTTAGTGTGCAGAGCACGGAGCAAGTCATCCTCAGAACTCGGGACATTATCGCCAAGGCGGAAGCTGTTCTTGCGCTAAATGAGGAGAAACTTGTTTCCCTCAAAAAGGAGCTTGAGGAGCAACGGGCTGCTACGGCGCGTGCTGAAGAGAGTCTATCCCTACAATCTTCCAGGGTGGAATCTCTGCGGATGCAGCTGGCTGCCAGAAATTTCTTATCTGAGGCGGAGCTGCGGGACCGGGCTATCATGGAGCTGAGAGGACGCGCCAGCATGAGATTCACCGCCTTAGGGAACAAATCCGTTCCTTGGCGAACCAGGACATTTAGCCTTCTTTCTTTTTTCTTTTTGTAAAGAAAAGGGACACTCTATTTATTAAGAGTGTTTGTATCCACTTCTGTCATTTTTTGATTAAGAGTGTTTGTATCCACTTCTATCATTTTTGATATAATAGAAGTTTTCTTTAAAGCTTTTGTCCCAATTTCTTTGTCCTGTTGGGATGAGTCCAACTCTTGATCACTAGTCGTGATTACTGAACTTAGGTAGGACTAAGTTCTTTTAATGAGACGCGGTCTTGGCGAGACGCGGCATTAATCCCATAGAATGAGACGTGGCATTAATCATGGGGACTTAGATTTCACCAAGTCTTTTTGACGAGACGCAGCGTCGATCACAGGGTGAGACGCGGTCGTCAGTCTACCGGAACTTAGATTTTACTAAGTCCTTTTACTGAGACGCAGCGTCAATCATAAAGTGAGACGCGGTCATCATTTCATAAGAACTTAGATTCTACTAAGTCCTTTTGATGAGACGCGGCGTCAATCACAAATCGGAACGCGGTCTCCTTGATGAGATGCGGCGTCAATCAAAAGATGAGACGCGGCATTGATCCGTAAAGTAGGACGCGGCTGTCAGTTCTTGGGTGAGACGCAGCGTCAATCACAAGGTGAGACGCAGCTTTGAATAACGCAAATCTGTCTTGCGCGGATCGGGCAGACGCAAGAGATGCAGCCTTGTCTGCTGAAGGGACGCGGCTTTCCCATCTGCGTTTAATGTGATCTGACTCAAGATTTTAGGAGATCTTTGCTCGTCAGGTCTTCACTGTCGATTGGGATTCCGAGTCATCCGTTGATTCCCAAGGCAGTTATCCACGCGTCAACTCCTCATTGGACTCAGGAGTTACTGCCCTTAAATGCAAAACCGACGCGGGCGGTGAAAACCGGCGCTTGCGACGGTTCCCAAAGCGGCGTTCCACGCGTCAATCCTTCACTGGGCTTTGACAATCGTGCGTGAGGTTCCAATTAACGCCCCATTAATGGCAGTTATTAGGGCCTGCCTATAAATAGGGTGCGCTCCCCTTCTATAATCCAAGCTTGGATTATTTCTCTTTGGATTGCTCTGAGAAGTCCCACCTTCTTCAGAAAAGAGTTTCTTGATAGGGATTCCGTCTCCATGGATGAAGGTAATTCCAAGGATGAAGATGACCCAGAGCTCTCACGCTTCGGTTTGGTCTCTTCAAGAAGAACCCCCTCTCGGATCATCTTGGACGCCTGCGTTTGGGTGCAGAGAGGCCAACTCTGGCCAGAGGTCTCTGCTGGTATGTCCCCCGATGATGTGTATAGCCTGAACTTTGGCCTAACCATCTGAATGAAGTCCCGGTGCATTCCTTCTCTGGAATTTGTACCAGTGACTTGACTTCTCTGAACGCGGGCGCTTGACGCTGGCTTTGCCCATCGCGTTTCATTGCCTTGGCGTGTTTCAGACCTGAATCTTGCAACTCTTGTTCACTCAACAGAGAGATGGCCATTTTCGGCGTCCTGAAATTCTTTGCGTCTGGTGCATTAGGCGCGGGTACAAACTGAGGCCGCGTTTGAATCCTATGCGTGGCGCAGTTTGACTCGCGTCTGTTTGACTGTGCGGGTCATTCTCGCGTCTGAAGTCTTGAATGGCTGCCGCGTTCTGTTACTCAGTTTCCTTTATAAAAATGTACTGAGTTCCAGATTTTCTGACTCTTGCTTATTCTTTGCAGGTAGGCTTGCTCGTCCTTTTTCAGGTTGCTGGGCCCCAGAAAGAATATACCGGCTGGCGAACTTGCTCCACGTTCGTTTGTGAGAGATTAAATTATGGTCCTCGTCGTTTGTGAGAGATTAAATTATATCTCTGACGAGGACCCACATCTCGCCAAGGTCTCTTCAGATCTCCTGCACCACTCTTGCCTGATGGCAAGAGATGGTCAGGTCAAGTATGACGGCGAGGAGTTCCGGCGGTTACAGTGGCGGAAAGATCCTCTTCCTCTCCCTACTCCAGAAGTGACATCAAGGACATTCCGTTGGATGGCCTGCTGGGGAAAGGGATGGTGATGAATGCAGGACTTTCTGCTGCCGCTGGACCTAGTGGAGGGTAGCATCCTTTGTGATGACTCCTAAACTTCCTCTCTCACCCCAGGAGTGACTCCATGTTTGTTGGATGGTCTGCTAGGGAAAGAAACGCGCCTGAACGAAGGGTTGCAGATCTTCTGTTGCCACCGGACCTCAAGAACACCATTGCTCTTAGCTTAATCAGCTAGGGCGTTTTCGACTTTTGCGTCATCGCCATGGCGCAATCGGTTCCAATTATGCACCTGGGATCAGATGCGGTTTCAAGGAGTGAGTACGGCCTCTGAGAGAGAGGGACTTCTTTGTACTCCTTAATTGTAACACTCATCTTATTGTATAAGAGAGCGTTTTGTATCACTTTCATATGCTTGAATATCAATAAAAGTGACACTTTTCTTTTGCCTCTTTCTGTTGTCTTGAATGTTTTGTTTTAGAAGCAAAAGAATGATTTTGGTGGACCCGCCACTTTATAAAAGAAAGTGACAAGTGGAGTGTGTACCCCAGAGAAGGTGAACTTTTATCAAGGATTTGGGATTAACTTGATTTAAGATCAGCTGGGGATTTTGATGGAAGCATTGTTTATCGGTGTAATGTTAACCAACAATGCCTCCAAAATGAATTTGATACTCGGTTGGGAGAATATCAAATGAAACTAGACTCGTGGGGAATCTAGTAAGATTTTTACCGTTAGAGGTGTGATATTAACTTAACGGTTTAGAAGTAGTCTTGTCAGAAGTGTAATGTTAACTTGACAAGGACGTGAGTTAGAGGTGTGATATTAACCTAACTCACCAGCATCTCAGTTTTATTTGGGAAAACTGAGGGTGTCACTGTCATAGGTGTGATGTTTAACTTAACAGTGATAGTAATGCTAGAGGTGTAATGTTGAACTTGGCATTAGTCGTCTCGGCTTAAAGAAGTCGAGGAAAGGTCATAGCCATAGGTGTATTGTTGAACTTAGCAATGACTCGGATGCTAGAAGTGTAGTGTTAACTTGGCATCGTCCGTCTCGGCTTGGACAAGGAAGTCGAGGAAAGGTCATAGCCATAGGTGTATTGTTGAACTTAGCAATGACTCGGATGCTAGAAGTGTAATGTTAACTTGGCATCGTCCATTTCAGCTTCGATATGGAAGTCTGAAGAAAGGTGACTGTCAGAGGTGTGATATTAACTTGACAGACACTCGATGTACTGCTTAGAGGTGTAATGTTAACTTAAACAGTAGTTTGTCAGAGGTGTGATATTAACTCGACAAGAATTTGCTTGCGATAGGAGCAATTTGAGGACCTGTCATTCTATTGATGAGAATTGACAAGTAGAATTTGAAGTGCCAGAGGTATAGTGTTAACTTGGCAAATTTGAGAGTTTGTTACTCTATGCAGAGTTAACAAGCCAGGTTTGTACTCGACGAGGAGTATTCATTACCAGAGGTATAGTGTTAACATAGTAATGATTGCATTTTGTGGTCCTACCATTCTATGGATGAGAATTGGTAGGGATTTTTGGAGGGAAGAGTGGAATCAAGTCCACTTAGGATTTTTAGCAAACCCTCAGCTATCAACGGATTTGAGGTGCCTTTACCAACTACCGTTTGAGTTGGGCTAGCCATGCTATTCCCCTCAGCATGATAAGTTGTCGAGGACTTATGTTGGGCTTAAAAGCCAACATTTTCCTCTATCCTTAGCCGTCGGAGGCGTTGGATGTTTTTGATCAGAGGTGTATTTTTAACTTGATCGGTGGAAGAATGCCATCTAGGGATAGTATTTCTTCAGGAATTTGCCATTGATTGGCATCATGAGTGTATCGCCATTTGAGGTTATGAGGCGATACGATCCATTTGAGTAGACTGACTCTACTACAACGGTCCTTCCCATTTGGGTTGGAATTTTCCTTTTGTCTTGTGCGTCATGACCATGGGTCTTCGGACGGCTAAGACGAGGTCGCCCTTCTTGAAAGTTCGCGATTTGACTTTCTTGTTGAAGGCTCTGGTGATACGAGCTTGATAAAGCTCGATTTGTTGTTGGGCCTGCAGACGCTTGTCGTCCAAGGCTTCCAATTCTTGGAGTCGCTGTCGATGCTTCTCCTCTGTTGTCATCTCTGCTGTCAAGGCGACGCGAAGAGATGGAATTTGGATTTCCAGTGGAAGGACGGCTTCGCATCCGTACACCAAGGAAAATGGCGTGGCTTTAGTTGGGGTTCGCACAGTCGTGCGATAGGCCCATAAGCATTCGCCCAACTTATCGTCCCAGTCTCGTTGACTTTTCGAGACGAATTTCTTGAGAAGCTTGCCAATAGTCTTATTGAAAGCTTCTGCGAGGCCGTTAGCGGGCGGATAGTATGCCGTTGATGACACACTCTGGATTCTGAACTTGGCGCAGAATCTCTAAAAAGCCTGGCTGATGAACTGGGGTCCATTGTCATGGACAATCCGCCGAGGCACACCGAAGCGGTAAATAACGTGATGTTTCATGAACTTGATCACGTTAGATGATTTTACCTCCTTCAAAGGGATAGCTTCGGCCCACTTTGAGAAGTAATCGGTTATCGCTAGGATGAACCGATGTCCCTTTGATGATGGTGGGCTGATAGGACCAACCACGTCCATCCCCCACATTTCGAACGGCCAGGTAGAGGTCGTAGAGTGGAGGTATCCTGGTGCTTGATGGATGAAATCGCCATGTATTTGACAGGCGTGACATCTTTTGGCATAGGCAACAGCATCGGCAACCATCTTGGGCCAGTAGTAACCCAATCTTTGGAGTCGGTTTGCCAGCTTCGGGCCAGGTTGATGAGCTCCACACGTACCATCGTGGGCCTCTTTTAACACTTCGTGGGCTTCTTTTGATGAGAGGCACCGGAGCAGGATCCCGTCATGCGATCTACGATACAATGTTCGCGAAATCGCATTGTAGTAGAATTTGGAGGCTTTCCTTCGGATGGCAGCCGCCTCCCTGGTGTCTTCGGGCAAGATGCCGTATAAGACAAAATCAATGTAGGGGAATCGCCAGTCTTTAAGCTCTGGATCGGTCGACACTTCAAGTGTTTCCTTACCGCGACGATCTCCCGTTGACCTCTGGTAGTCTCCGAGGGGACTTTTTGGGCAGTATAGGTCGTGGCTATAGACGAATACCTTCTCCATTGCTCCAGCTGGAAGAGCTAAGGAGGCAGCAAGGGATGCAAGTGCATCTGCATGCGCATTTTGCTTGCGCGGTACATGGTCGATGTAGAAGTTTGAAACCTCTCGGCCATGTGGATTGTCGCGTTGTAGTAGGGTACTAGATCTTCATGCCTGACCTCATACTCTCCGCGAACTTGGCTGACGATGAGTTTGGAGTCACCGTACGCCTCGAGATTTTTAACGCCAATCTCATCGGCGAATTGCATCCCAATCAAAAGAGCGTTGTATTCCGCCACATTGTTGGAGCAGGGCTCGGTTAACGAGATAGCTCGGGGAATCACATAATTTTGTGGGGAGACGAGTACTACTCCTACCCCCGCAACTGTGTGTCCCTTAGGGCTTGTTCTTGATGCACCATCGAAGAAAAGTTGCCATACTTGTCTTTCGAACAATGTCTGGGTTAGGCAGGCTTCGGCGACCTCGTCTGGGAGATCCTCGTAGAGTTTGGCTGCCCTCGGATCTGGGTGTTCGGCTAAGAAGTCCGCCACCGCTTGTCCTTTAATGGCTTTTTGGGGTAGGAAGTGCATCTCATATTGAGAGAGCAATATAGCCCATTTCGCCAGTCGGCCGTTCAATGATGAAGGCTTTGTCATGAGTAACCTCAGGGGGTTGACTTTGGATATGACATTTATGGTTTGGCCCACCAGATAGTGTCGCATTTTCTGAATAGCGAACACCAGTGCCAAACATTCCTTCTCGATCGGGTTGTACCGATGTTCGGCTCCGATCATCGTTCTACTTAGGTAGTAGATTGCTTGTTCTCGCCCTTGGTCATCATTCTGAGCTAGTAGAGCTCCCAAAGAATGATCCATTGATCGGACGTACACCAGAAAAGTTTTCCTGATACCGGAGCTGCAAGGACTGGTGGTAGGGTGAGGTATCGTTTGATCTCCTCAAATGCTTGCTGGCAAGCGTCGTCCCAAATGAACGAAACGCCCTTCTTCATCAGCTTAGCGAAGGGTTGGCATCTCCCGGAGAGATTTGAGATGAATCTGCGGATGTATGCCAATCGTCCTTGCAATCCTCTGAGCTCCTTGAGGCTTCTGGGGGGTTGCATCTCTTGGATAGCACGGACTTTCTCCGGATCCAAATGGATTCCTGTGGAAGTCACAACAAACCCTAGGAATTTGCCACTGGCTACCCCCAGGAAGGACTTGGTGGGGTTCATCTTCAATTGATGAGCCCGCATGATGTCGAAGACCACCTTCAGATCAGCTATGTGATCTCCTTTAATGCGACTTTTCACCGCGATGTCGTCGACATAACATTCCACCGTTTTGCGTATCTGCTGATGGAAAATGGCATTCATGGCCCTTTGGTAGGTTGCCCCCGCATTCTTTAGACCGAAGGGCATGACGGTGTAGCAATATACCCCTAGAGGTGTCCTGAAGGAGGTGTGCTTTTCGTCATCGGGATACATCTTGATTTGATTGTATCCTGAGAACCCGTCCATAAAGGACATTCGCTCGAATCCACAAGTATTGTCAATCATGACATCCGTGATTGGCAATGGGAATTCGTCTTTGGGGCAGGCCTCGTTTAGATCGCGGAAGTCGATGCAGATCCGGATCTTCCCGTTCTTCTTGGCAACGGGTACGATGTTGGCTACCCAATCGGGATGCTGTTCCTCCTGATAAAGCTAGAGTCAATAAGCTTCCTGACTTCTGATTGGATTGCCTCCATTATTTCGGGACGGAACCGTCGCTGCTGTTGTTTGACAGGTTTTACATCCGGATTGATGTTGAGGCGGTGCATAGCCACTTGAGGATCAAGTCCAGGCATGTCCTCGTAATTCCAGGCGAAGACGTCTATATACTTGTACAAGAGATATAAGATCCTTCTTCTCCGAAGGTGACAGGCCGTCACTTATGAAGATGGGTTTAGGATTGGCTTCATCTCCTAGGTTGACTTGAACAACCTTGTCTTCTGTGGGTGGTTCGCGCTGTTCAAAGCGGATATCCCAAAGAGCATTCAAATGTTTGATCCAAGGATCTGTATCAGATTGGATCATTTCTTCATCTTCATCCTCCAGATGGCTTGTCGAAACCATGTTTACTGAAAGCCCTTTGAAGATGTTGCCGACACTGACATCTGATTCCCACGACGACGTGTCTGATGAGCAGTCATGACTTGACAGTCTCTCCGAATCAGAGGCTGATGGCACTGGAGTTAATATATAGCCCAACCCCCGGCGCGTCTGATGATAGTAATCAGGGGTTTTCCCTTTCGGTACAAAGGATCGAAGCAGTGTTCTTCTTCCTTTCCGAAGTTCAACCCAGGCCTGTTGGTTAGATCATACCCCATGCGCTTCATCATCCTGAGCGTTTTCGGTTCATAATGATCGAACTGAGGGGATTCATCCTCACCTTCCGATTCTTCGTGGGGCATTGGTTCAGACGCGATTCGCCCAAAAAGTATTGGTCTTTGGCCTTTTCGTCTGGCTGGAACCATGAATACAGACTCTTGCGCGTCTCCATTATCCTGGTACGTCCCGAAGGATGATTTTATTGGTACATGCAATGATGTCAAAGCATCCATTGCCGACCAGACATCCTCATCTACGTCGGTACTAGTATCCGACGGTATTGAATCAGACTCACACGCAGGGAAATACACGAAATCTAAGTCTTCATTAATATACCAACCGCCTGCATCGTCGGTGGTATCAACATCGAGCTTATTAGTGCTCTTTACAAGTGGTTCCAGCTCCCACAGGCACTCTTCTTTCTCCGGCTCAATGTCAGCTTCATTACCAGAGTCTGGCTCCTCTGGTTGTGGGGTTTCATTAATCTCCTCTGGATCCTGATATAAGAGGGAGTCCGTGAAATAATTTTCAACCCCTTTAAACGGATGCCTTTCGGCAATCAACGTTCGGACCTGTCCACTCTCGTCAATGTATTTCATGACTTGGTGGAGAGTAGAGGGAACGATGGAATTGCGGTGAATCCATGGTCGTCCCAGCAACAGGTTGTAGGAAGTGTCCGCGTCAATGACGTAACACGTCACTTCCGACTTGAGGCTCCCGATCTGGCATTTGAGCTTGATCTTCCCCATCGGGCGGGAGCTGTTGGCATTGAACCGTAAATAGTCGTCTGGGTAGGGCTCAGACGATGGGTAGGAATGCCTAGAAACTGCATAACCCGGCGAGGTATGATGCTTAGCGCAGACCCTGGGTCTACCTGGATGCGGTTCACCTCGGATGACCCAATATACCCTGTGAAGTATAGGGGTCGGTCATGCTTCCCTTTAACCTGCATGTCATCTGTTGTGAAGGTGATGCAGGGAGCATTTGGGGAGGTGTGGAGGCAATCCTCTACATCTTCCTCCCTTGGCACGCGGGTCATAAAGACCTCAGCATTTGCCAAAGCTTCTTGTAGAGCCTCTCTGGTTGACTTTGATAGCCTCAGGAGCTCATACAAGGTAATGTGTGCCGGGATGTTGGCTAATTGAGCCAAGACATCAAAACTGTAAGGTGTCGAGGATCCTTCCGTTACACCTTTCGCAAGAACTCGAGAAAACCGAGTTTCTTTCTGTTTCTCCCCAGGCTGTTTAGAGGAGGGCTTTGCTGGCTCTGCAGCTGGTTGTGGAGGAGCTACTGCTGTCTCGCCATACTGTTTCAGGTATGCCTGCCCCGAACGGGTTCCTGCCGTTGGTGGGTTGGGTTCCGCGGCCAGGACTATTGTCTCCTCTTCCGAGTCAGTCGCGAGGGAACATCAGTATCCGCTTTCTCGGGAGGAAGCGCATATCACATGGCAAGATGAAGCCTTCCCTTTGCCTTTGGACTTCCTGTTGGTCACAGTCGTCCATTGTTGCTCGTCGACGAGGTCAGGGTGGACCCACATGATTTCCCCTCGAGGTGTAGGGACGGGTACCAGGCCTTTCTCTCGCTGCTGATGAGGGTCTGTGTTGACCACCCTCAGTTCTCCTTTCGGGACAGAGATCACCCCCACGGGTGTCGGGGGTCGTGTCCCAAACTGGAGAATCGACGTCATGTTGGCCGTCATCTTCTTCTGCTCCGGTCGGAGTTTTAATACCTCCGCGTCAATCAGAGCTTGAAGGATGTCCTTAAAGACGTAGCAGCTTTTGGTAGGATGTCCGAGCATCCTGTGGTATAAGCAGTAGGTGGGATTGTCGGTCTTGCCGACTTCCTCCGGGCGCCTAATTTCAGGGAGCTTCAGTCGATTGCTCTTGTTGAGTAGCTTGAAGAGCGAATCGACGTGTTCCTCCTTGAAGGAATACTGCTTGTTGGGGCGTGGCTGGCTTGAAGAGCCACTTGCCCTGCCTGTTTGAGGTTTGGTGGGAGATTTGGTCTCCGTCGCCAAATTATCCTTCCGCTTCGTCTGGAGGGAGGTGTCTGGTGCACGCCTTGTCGACCTCTCTGGCCTGGGCTTGCCTTCTTCCGCTCTGACGCGGGCGACAATCTCCTCAGCCTGTTCACCTTGCTGGACTAATTGTTTCCAGGTGCGGCTTTCAGCAACTCCTATTTGAGCAAGGAGTGAGGTTTGGAGATTATGGCGACATGTTTCCACCAGGGTGGCCTGGGTCATGCCGCTTGGACATCGGAGTGCCATGTTCCGAAATCTTTCTACGAAAGACTTGACGGACTCTCCCTTTCGCTGTTTTGTAGCTAAAAGGGTAGGCATTGTGACCTCCGAATCATCTTCGAAGAAGCGTGTTAGAAACAGCTTCTCCAAGTCGCCCCAGTTCTTGATGGAACCTTCCGGGAGCTTCATAAACCATTCAAAGGCCAACCCTTTTAGGGTGCCAATGAATAGGCGTGCCAGAATGGCATCGTTATCTACCACATTCCCGGTCTGGGATTTGAAGTAGTAGATGTGCTAGTTGGGTGACCCCTTCCCGTCGAATGCTTGGAGGGTTGGAGCCTTAAACTTAGGAGGGTATGGAACTAAGTCCCACTCAGCCGGATAGGGCCGGACCACTCCAGCTTCTTGGAGGTCCTTGCGATTGGCAAGGGCCTCGAGGCGTCGTTCCAATTGACTCATCCTCTTAGCATGAGTCTTCTCCTGGTCTTGGTCGCTTCTTGCCTGCGACGAGGGCTTGGACACATCCGAGGTAGATCGTCGTGTCTCGTCAGAAGATTCGGAGGGTGGGCTTCCTCCCTTTCTCCCTTTCCCTTCGGTCGTCTAGGAGGAGATCTCGCTCTTTCTTCAAGCAATTTCTCAAGCATATGCTTGAGGGAGTCAATGGATCTCTGTTGAGAGGCGATTATATCCATCTGGTGCTTCTGCGTCTGTTCTAAACGCCTGGCCGTCTCCTCAGGAGTGTCTGCCATGTAGGCGGAAGCCTCCTTCTCGACGGAAGAGTTTGAAGCCTGCGACTCCACTATAGCGGAGTGAGAACCACCCATTCTAATGCCGCGGGCTAAGGCATTATAGTCAATTGGGGGAATGGCCCCTGTCCGGGTGCGAGTGTGTTGATACACCCCCTCCGGCTCAGAGTCAGATTCCTCTGAGTTGACCATTAGTTGTTTTCCCTTGCTTCTGCTAGTCATGTTGCAGTAAGCTCCGGGTATTCAACATCTGAGAAGGTTCTCCTCCTGTGGGAGCGTCTTCTTTTGGCTGACGGGGGAATCAGGGTCAGCTGTCTAATTAAAGACGGCTGGTGCACGCCTGACTCGCAATGGCATCCAGAGAGCATCTGGATGAGCTGTTGACAGCAGCATGGAGAAGTGGCCTGATTGGCACTCCTTTTCCTTGTCAAATAATCCCTCAAATCCGTGGGAGAGGGATTAAATAGACTAGCCTCGCGACGTGGAAGACGGGAGGAAGTCATGCGCTATGCTGTCTGGACACAGGTTTCAGAAACGCGGCTGTCGCGTCGCGGCTGCGTCACGCGCGTCTGGCGTCTCTGTTGATATGAGACGCGACTTTCGCGTTGCTGTCTGCTGCGTTGGAGCAGAGAGACTTGGGAGAGAGTGGGCTGCTGGGCCCCACGCCTGTGGGCGCGTGCTTCCTGCGTTTGACGAGACGCAGAAGCTTCGCTTTGGCGTTTGGCAAGTTGGTCTTCAGAAGGCTCAACTTGGGGAGTCTCGCATTTGGGTCGCCAAACGCGGATCTCTCGCACTGGACGAGGTGGGGCAAGGCATCGGATCGTGCGCTGCGTCCAACCCCAGTCAGAAAACCAACGGTTCCGACTGAGTGTTGACGCGCGCGTCTTCTCTGTCGACGCTCGGCATTCCGATTGCGCCGTGGAGGAAGGGAGAAGCCAACAACTTCCTGGTTTGTAGAACCAGGGGTGTTTGCCACGCGGGTCTCCTGAGAGACGCTGACGCGGGCGTTCTGTGCGACACGGTCGATCGCACCAGTAGATGTGCCGGGGACCACGCGGGCCTTCAGAGAGGCGTTGGCGCGTGTGTTCTGCGCGACGCGGTTGATCGCAGCAGAGGTGTCTGAGGTTACGCGGGCCTTCTGGGAGGCGTCGGCGCGTGAACCAAACTTGGCACAGTGGGCAGCAGGAGCACCCGACAGAGCCTCAGATTGGGCTTCAGGGGGCTGTCCACTTGAGACCCTGCGGCAGACGCGGGTCTTTGGGCTCTTGGAGCCAGAAGAGAGGAACTCTTCATACTTCGCCTGGTCGAACTCGACGACGAGTGATTCGACCATTTTCCCCTTACGGAGAACGTCATCTTGCACCACGGTGCGCTCGTCAGTAACGAAGGTAGTCCCCAGCGGAGTCGCCATCTCTCTTGTATGCGCCGGAAAAAGAAAGAGGGAATTGCTGTAAAGATCTCTTTTGAATCAGATGAAAAGATTACAACAAGACTTTTCCTTCCAGTTACAAGGGAGGGAGGATGTTGAAGCTTGAATCCCCCCTTTGTTTAATGCTGGGTTCTTCGTGTGGCGGTGGAGAGTGAATCTTGTTCTCCGTTGACCAGATGACCGTCCTGGACCGTCGGGGGTCTTCTCTTTGGTCGGTAGAAAGAGTAACTCAGCTCCGTCTACCAAAACTCTCAAAGAGGAGGTAGGCGAAGAGCGGCTAGTACTCAGTAAGCTCGCTGAAGAGTCTCCTCCCTCTGTCTGTTGTTGAAGTCGTGCTTCCCTCTTGATGATCCTCTTGCCTGGATTCGATCGATCTTGATGATGCCTTGACCTTCTTAATTCTCGACCTTTCCAAAGCTCCCATCCCCTCTTCATAGCAAACAAGGCTATTTATAGGGGTCTCAGGGGGTGAAGGTGCCTCCTGAAAACGCTCCCGAATGAGGGGCCACTACCCGCTACATGCGCGGTGACTGGCCCCGCAATCAGGGCAGTTGCAACTGAGACGCGGGCGTTGGGCCAAACGCGCCTTGAAGTTTGAGACGCGGGCGTTGAGCCAAACGCACCCTAAAGTTGAGACGCGGGCGTCGAGCCAACGCGCCTTAATGCTGAGACGCGAGCTTCGGGCCTTCACGTCTGGACGCTGAGGCGCGGGCGTCGGGCCGACGCGCCTTGATGTCGAGACGCGGGCTTTGGGCCGACGCGTCTGGACGTTGAGACGCGGGTGTAGAGCCAACGCGTCTTAATGCTGAGACGCGGGCCTCGATTCCTCGCGTCTAGAGCTTGAGACTCTGCTTCCTTAATGGCTTGTTTGTTAGTCATTTTTAGACAGCCTACACCATGCCCCCATGTATGACTATAATTTCCAGAATGATTTCAACTCTTCACAGAGTCAGTGGGGATTCACCTCCCCCGAGCATAATTATCAACCAACTTTTCCTCCTTCTCCACCTAGTCCACAATATTTTCAAGATTCATACTCAGTTCCAACCGTCCAAAATAGGAAACCATCAATTTTGGAAATGAGTATGCGTGAGTTCAAACACAAATCCCAAAATCTGATGGACTCACAATTTCACTACCACTTCCAAGATAATTCTTCATCTTTTCATCAAAACAATGAACCTATCAACTATGAAAAGATGCTTGAAGCTATGACTCAGGCTCAAAACACTCGTAATCGTGACATAGATATGATGGTCGAATCTCTACATTCTCACCGTTGGACCAGTTCTGATGTCACTAACCATTCTGTTAGAGCCGAAGAGTCCTGTAGTTTGGAAATCAAGATTCTATTTCAGAACAACCATTTGAACTTGCCCAAACTCCAAATTTGAAAAAGATATTGACAGTTTAGCAAGTTATCCTTTTCCTGAAATAGAACTTGAAAATGAATATGATCCTGAACCCCAACTTAGTGATTCAATTCTACTTCCTGGTTTGATTATGACTCCGGTATCTTCACCTGATTTCGAATTTTTCCCGAGTCAATGTTGGATCCTATGCCTATTCATCATGAAATTGAATCCCCCATCTTTGAGGATCATATTGAACTTGACCAATTATACAATTTTGAAATCCTATTGACAAATTGGCAAGTTCTCAATTTTTTGATATTGAACTCAATGAGATATGTGACCTAGATTCTCAAATCTGTGATCCAGTTCAACCTTCTGAATCAATATTGACTCCTGTTTTGTTACCAAACTTGAGTAATATTTTAGAGTCAGTTTTGATTCCTCCACCTATCATTCCTGAACTGGAATCACCCATATTAGGTCACATCTCATTGTTAGAAAATACATGTGGACTTGAGTTTCAACTTCTTGACTTGGACCCGCTTCTTGAACCAATTTCGACTCCTGAACCTTTACTTGACTTAAGTCACCTTCCTGAGTCGGTATTAGTTCCTGTCCTTCTTGACTCCAAGTCAACTGTTCTATCATTTCATACTCCATTCTGGGACGAGGTGGTTGACAAATTTGACTCCGAAATTAGTTATGGAATATGAAAATTAGATGGGGTTAAATATTTAATAAAGATCCTTTATGGATACATCTTTTTAATGGGTTATATTAGAGAAATTGTTGGCGGGTTCCTCCGAACCTAAAGAAAAGTCGATTGGGCCGTATTTCGTGGACCAATCAGACCACCACCTGAATCACCACCATAAGGTAACATTTTCTTCCCTTTCGTCTTTTTCATGCATCTATGCATTAATTCATACATTGAGGACAATGCATGAGATAGGTGTGGGCGAGGGTCTAACATAACTTAGGTTCTTTTTTATTAAAAAACTTTTTGAAAATAGAAACAATATTTTGACATATTTTTTGTAAGAAATTAAGTTAATTTTAAGGAATCGGAAAATCCAAATTAGGATTTCTTATACTTGGTCAAATAAGATTATTTGTTTGATTTTTAGGGTTAGAAAGAAAATTTGTCAAAGTAATTTAGTCTTGATCTTTACCTGGATGAAATATGCACACTTCATACACTTACACACTTAGGGTTCAGAAACAAAGATTCTTATGCCTTATAAAAAAATATATATATAAAAAATAAACAAATCTAATTATTGATTAGCTAGGTGCTTTGGCCTAAGCAAGCCTTAGTATTTATGCGAAAGATAATTAGATAAATTTGAAAAAAAAAGAAAAAAAGAAAAAAAGAGATAAACAAATCTAATTATTGATTAGCTAGGTGCTTTGGCCTAAGCAATCCTTAGTATTTATGCGAAAGATGATTAGATAAGTTTAAGAAAAAAATATATAAAATTCTCTGATTAAGCTGGGTATTTGTGCTTAATAAAGCATAAGTATTCACGCCTAAAAGGGGTTCATAATAAAATCTTTAGTTTTGTGGCCTTGTTTGCTCGAGTCCTTAAGTCCTTAGGGTGTTTTCTCACCGGTGCCCTAAGACCATTTGGTTTGGGAGCCATCGATTAAAGGCTCGTTACAGGGCAGATTAGAAAGCCTAATAGAACTAAGGAATAATACCACCAAAAATTATATATGTATAAATAAATAAGGCATAAGAGTTAGAGTTAATGAACCCTTAGTCAAAATTTTCACGATCACAAGGTGCATATGACTTAGGGTAAAGTAATAGACTAGATGAGAAGTACAATTTGACTCCTTACTTTAATTGATAACAAATTTTTGAATAGAGACTAAGTTTAGGAATGAAAAATTCAGTTTTCCTATAGCTTATAGATTGCTTAAATCTTACAATTATATTTCAAATATTTTTCTCTTTCAAAATGCTTTTTGAAAATACTAACTCTTATTTCCCTTTCTTTATGGATTTTGTGGGTGTAATCCGCTGAAAACCCTCACGAGACAAAACTCGTCCTCTAGGGGAAACCCAGAGATTTAACAGCTTGTTGCACATGCTCAGTGCAATCGCGTGACCTGCGAAAGTGGTCTAATAATCCTTAGTACAGTTTAGTTGTTTTGCTCGAGGACGAGCAAAAGATAGGTAGGGGTGTGATTGGTCACTAATGTTGCATATTTAGTATCATATTTCCATACTTATTATAGAATAAAAGCCTGCATTGTCCTAATTAATTGTTTAATTTATTTGCAGGCCCAATCTTTAAGGAGATGAAGAGAATGAGCCCAAAGCCCACCAAAATTCTGAATTAAATCAGAATTAATTCGCACTCAGTAAATCAGGGCAAAAATCAAGAGGTTGAAAATCAGTTGAGAAGAATCCTCTCAGAATCGATCGGTTAAAGCCAAGAATCCAAGGCCATTTCGTCAGAATCCGGGACTCAAACTGAAAAACTAACTGAAGATAAAAGCAGGAAGCGAAATCAGGGTGACCCACCAACAGTGTGTGGCCACCTGACCACACCCTGGCCGCGGAAACGCGGCCTAAGCCGCGTTTCCGCGGCATTGTTGGGGAGTTAGGGGGAGCGTTTTGCTCCTCCGACCTCCCCGGGATCCTGCTTACTGGGTTTTCTGCCTATAAAAGGCCATTCTTTGTGCTGAAAATGGACGACCATGCAGAGTTAGGATTTAGACTAGTTTTTTATTTCTTAGTTTAGATTTTTGTTTTTCTTGTTCATGTAATTTTAGTTTTTATTTATGTAATTCAGAGGAGATCGACTTTCATCGAAGAACAAGAATGAAGCTTGAGCTAAAAGTGACAATGGTGTAAGGTTTATTTCTTTTCTTTGATCGTTATGAAATCGAATCGATGTTCTTTCTTCGTATGTACTTCTTTTTAGTTTTTTTCTTCTTCTTCTTTTCTACTTCACTTTTCTTTTCGGTACAACTGTCTTCCAAGTGAGTCTAAAGCATCGAAAGAGCCTTACTTTGCGAGTGCCACCGATAGCTCATGACGATGGAATTATGAGTCTCTCTGTATCATTTTATGCTTGAGTATCTTGATGATGTAATGTGGAAGAGACCAAAAATCGACACTTATGGGCTATGCGCTGATTGCCTCCAATTCAAGGTAACATCGTCACAAAGACTCAAGGTAAGCTTTTACTGAAAAAGAAGGTAAGTATTTACTTTATTTCTTTCCTTTTATTTCTGTAAATTAAATCACCAACACTACCTCTTCTAAATCTTTCTTTCCCAACTCATTTGTACATAATCGCTTTCATTGTTTTCTGATTTTTCTCCACTTTCCATTCTACCACTTTCTTCTAACTTTAACTATTAACTCTTTTTCATTTTCTTAACTTTAACCAAAGAAGAATCTTCGTTTTATCTTCATTAAGATTTCAATAAAGAAACGTAAACGCTTCTATCGCAAAACCCTCCCTGTGGATCATGACCCGCATTGCCACTTGCTATAGCGGTAAGAATTGAGCACTTGCACATTTCTATTTTTAAGTTCTGAAATTTCATATTTTTTGTGCAGGTTGTGCCTCAATCAAGTAACATGGACAATAATATCAGGTAGATATCATGTATAAACAATTAAGTTCCTTATGTAAATCAAGATATTCAGGATGAGTAATGACCAAATACATGAATATCAAATCTAATAACTTATACCAATTTATCAACCTCAAGATCGAGCTGAGTCAAGTCACAGTCTAAGGGGTATCAAAACTAGACCTAAGCCAACAATGATAAACTATCAATGAAATGGCACAGATACAAGCTCCTATCAACTAGGTAAATAAAGTGAATAATCATGAATGTCTCATATCCATCAGCCCTAAAATACAATAGTAACTAATCTATCAATCAATAGTCTCTATGCAATCATCGTGAGCAGCAAGTATCAATTCGATAGAGTAATCTGGTACAACAAACCACTGTCTCAATATATCAATAATCTATAATTAGTCTCTCCTTATCAATCTACTGTGATCCTCAAGTTATCGATATATACATCCTCTAAATCATCGATATATCCAAACCTCAATAACTGAAATACTACATGTCCTGATACATCTAATCAAATCTCCACACTCTAATCCGATCAAAAATCATCACATACTCTCACTTTTATTAAGGTCAAACATAAGATCACAAAAGTCGGTAACATATCAGATATATATTAAGATCTATCAGGTCAGTCAATTCAATCAATACCTTCCTCAAAATCAGATCCATTCAATTATAGCCAAGATTATAACTAAAGGGTAAAGTCCTCAATTCATAAGAAATCTAGAAATAATCAGAACCAGAATTAGTCGACTGGGGTAGGAAGCAGTCGACTAGTATACCTGCCTGTGTGCATGATCAAGGCTTTATAACAATTTCCTAAAATATACGATAATTGTAGATATTACACTCGTTATATCAAGATATGCCACCAAACAATATGGCTGATAATCACTTCACATAGGGTCTGTTTGGTTGTCGTAACTGGCCGTAATTCGTAGTTGTAATTGGTAAGTCTTTTACAATTGTAAATGAGTTACATGTACGTAAATTTTACGGTGTTTGGTTGGTAATATAAATTGTAAAGTGAGAAAGTGTATTGTACTTTACGGTGTTTGGTTGTCGTAATGTATAAGTCGTAAGTGAAAAAGTTGACCACAAAATTAACTATTTGGTGATTTTAAAAGTTTTAATACTGCAAATAAATATTAAAAAGTTAAATATTAAAAAATTTTAATATTAATAAAAAAATATTACAAATTTGTATGACCACAAAATTAACTGTAACTGGGCTGTAAGTGAGTGGTAACTGGGTTGCAAGCGAGTGTTAGTTGAGTTACGTAAGTCTTTTACGAATTACGGTCCAAACAAACGCCGTAGTTGTAACTGGGTAGTAAGTTATTTACGAATTACGGAGTTTTACGCGAAACAAACGGCCCCATAGTATAGTTCTCTAAACTCTTTCAATGATCCATCAACCTCAAAATCAACATGTATGTTCATTCTAAGATTATCACAGCTATATCAGTAACAAGGTCAAGTCTGGTCTACGATATATCAACTCTAGACCTAAGCAACAACATGGATCACCAACACAAGAAATGATACCAATACAAGCTCATATCAACTACACAAATAAGGTGAACGACCACTAATATCACATGAACTGATACAAGTGATAATACTAGTAAAATATCTCAAACGGTCACTTGAATGATAAAAATAAAACAAAAGTTTTATTGACAATAGTAAATAAGGAAAAAGACAAAAGCAAACACTCACAAAACAAAGAAGAGAAACACTTACAAAACAAATAAGTGAAACACAGACAACCCAATTAAATAAGAAGTAAGACACGCACAAAATAGAATTTAATAAAATTAAATAAAGAAGTGATACTCACCTGAGATCCATCCCAAGTCCGGAGCACTGAAATTACAAGGCCTCGATAAATCTACATAAATTATTCAATAGGAATTGTTAGAATCTTTTATTTATTTAATCTTGATTAATTAACTTAAGGTTAGGAGTATGATCCTCTAGATTACATGAAATTAATAGGTTTAATTTGACTAATTTTAAATCTTCTTTTATTGGGTTTTTAAAGACTTTTTAACATTAAATTTCTTAATGGGTGTAGATTTATCATTAAGGGAAACTAACTTTAAAGGAGGTAATTTGATTTAATTTATGTTGCTAATCTTATGAAAATTTTATCATGAAAAAGTAGAAGTAGTGTAGATTGTTATTTATATTTTTCTCTATTTTTTTGATATTTTAATAAATTATTTTCATTATTTTTCTGCAGGTTTACAAATCTGGATTTTCTGTTGGGTCGGGTTTTGTTGTGCGGGTGTGGATCCAGAAGGGAACAGCCCATGCAAAGCTGGGCTGAAAAGCAACTAATAGGCCTCTGTAAAAAATTTTTTCTCTGAAAGTTACTGCACAGGGCAGGCCCTGTGCAGCCCAGCCCGCTCCCACGCGGGCCAGCCCGGGCGGCCAGGACAGCCCAGCCCCGGGCGGGCCAGGGCCAGGCCTAGGCTAGGTGTGGCGTGGCCGGGCCAGCCAGGCCCTGCACAGGCCCGCCTGGGTCTGTGCAGGTGGCCAGCTGCTCTCGGCCTTGGCCGAGGGCAGCGGCAAAATTTTTTTTCTTTTTTTAAATTTTTTGGGGAAATCTTTGTTAAAAATAATTTGAAATATATATATATATATTAAAATTATGAATTGCTAGATCTTCACTTATATTTTAGTTGGATTTTAGATTGGATTTTGATGTATAAAATTTTTCATAGATATCATGGTATAAACAATTTATATCAATAAATTTTTAGTAAATAAATTACTTGCTTGGATTTGATTTGTTCAAATCAAGGCTTTGTAGGGTATTAAAACAATGATCATAAACATTTTATTAGATAAGTTTTTTTTTAAGGAACCAATAAATATATTGCGGTGATTTTTGCCATAAAGATATAGATAAGTTGAATAACATTTTGTTGAGATTAATAATTTACTTATTTGATTCTAATTTAATTTATTTTATTTTTAGAAAAACTGAAATTAATTTTACAAAGATCTACTTACTTGAGTTGTTCCTCCATATATGCTCCTCAATCCTTGTACCTCGAAGCCCTTTCGTTCATCATCTACTTGAGGAGAGGAGAAGGGAAAGATGAAAGTGGGGAGATTTTAGATTAGGGTTTTCTCTTGAGGTAGAAGAGAAAGAAGAGTTTGAATCTTTATATAGGTTATGAGAGATTTTTGGAACCTGAATTTCAATTAGGTTCGATTACTTAATTTAGCAATTTAGATAAGAATGAAAGGTTGTAGAAAAATCTCAAAGAGATTTGATTTAAATATGATTTAAATTAGGATTAGGATTAGGATTTTGGGTTAATGGGTAAGGATCTCATGATAATGGGTTATGGGTTATTGGGTTTTAGTTAAGAGAAATAAATAATATGATGGATAAGAAAAATAGAGAGTGAGCTTGCGGGCTTAGTTTTTTGGGCTTAAAGAAAAATAGAAAAAGATGAAAATAAGGAAGTAGCCTTGGCTCATGTGGGCTTAGCTTAAAAAGAAAAAGAAAGCAAAAGGAAAAGGAGAATGGGCTGAGTTTATTAGGCTTGGATGAAAATAATAATATTACTAATAGTGATTAACAATATCATAATAATAATTAACAATAATAATTATAATAATAATAACAACAATAGTAATAATAATAAAATTATTAACATTAAAAATCTTATCTAATAATACTTGATAAAAATACTAACTTTAATAATAATGACTAAAACAATACAATATGAACAAGAATAATAACAATATCAATATTAAAAATATTAGCAACTACAATAATAATACTAGTAACATAGTAATGGAAAAAATACTAGTTAGTAATTAAAAATGATAATACTTAATAATGCTAAATATAATTATAAGGTCAAAATACTATTTACTATCTTAAAATAATTTGTACTATAACTCAAGCTAATAATTAATAATAATATTACTAGTAAAATAAAATAAGTACTTAAAAAAAATAAAATACAATATTTTAAATTAGGATATTACATTCTACCAACCTTAACAAAATTTCGTTTCTCGAAATTTTCATAAAGTAGGAATGATAAAAATCAAATTAGGAAGAAGATGAAACTTCCGTGCTGCTTCTCACTACATCAAGACTTCACCATACTTCCGCTGCGTGCTCTGATCTTTGCTACCAATTTTAGAATGAAATGGCCAATTCCAAAAGATAAGATCAGAAAATAGAATCGATAAGTAAAATGGGAATCAAGATGAAGAAAGATTACTGTAAAGGAGGGATGTGAATTCAAGGATATCAAAAGATCAAGGGATGGATACCCAAAGGGAGGACAACCAATTCTCAAGTGGACTCAATATCATCGTGTGAACCCTATATGTATATTGCAGTATAATTATAGCTCGTTCAAGTTATCGGTAAGAATCAAGTCTGTTTTATGTCGAACCTGGCTCTGATACCAAGAAAACCTATCACGCCCCGCTTCTTAAAATACATGGAAACGGAGTCGCGACGAGAGTCGGCGACGTATATACGCGAGGAAATTACCCACGTATACACGCTAAGCCTAAAGTAACCTGAACAAGTTATAAATCCAAACCAAAATCAAACAATAATCACTGCAATATCCCATATAAACATCTACGCATGATATCATATAAAAAGCACTGAATAGAGAGTGAATCTGATATGCATGAATCAGAAAAGTATAGAAACAAGAATAAAAAGAGGCAAAAATACCAGAATAAAAAGAGAAAGTCCAGCTCTTCGCAAAGCGTACCGTCTCAACGAACACCTGAACAATAGAAACAAAGCGTCCAATATCTGAACGTGCAAATCCAGTGTCGTCAGAAAATGACTGGTGAGTGTGTGTAAAGAGGAGAACTCGTGCATATAAACAGTGTGCATAAATAATAACAAGATAAACTGCAGTCATAGGATAACCAAATAACATGATAAATAAACAACTGAATAACAATGATATGAATAAGTGTGCAGAAAAGGCAAGTAAAATAACTGTAACAACCAACTGATGTCTAAATGTGTAACCTAACATATGTCACTAGTCTGGTGTACAATCCTATATCGATCATAGTTTATACATATATATACAGTCAGTTGATCACGGTTAGTCATAATACATTAATAGTTTATTATTATTAATTATGTCAGCGAACACCAATTGTCACATGTAATAGACGCATCTCATACTACGCCACCACACATGCCAATCGATGTCCTCAGTTATTGAAACTGATCGATTGGAGACATTGTCCATACTTTAGGTGGGTTCCGTGCATACCCGGGACCACGACCCAGACTCCTGGCGCTGAACCAGGACCTACCGCAAGGTAGTCAGGAATATGTATAATAGGAACAGGTACATGTATAATATGTATAACAGGAAACAGGACGGGGTGCCAGTCACCCCACGGGAACCCTGTAGTGGAACCCTCTTTCGGCTGCGCAACCTAAATCCTAGGTCCACCCAAAATACAGACGCTGTATCCTCCATCAATCTCCCCAATCCCAGTGTAAGTTGTTTAATGTCATGTTATTAGTTTATCAAGATTATTTAATGTGCATGTTACTTAAATTACTGGGATAACTCGGTGGTAGTCACGGTAACAATATCAACATGTAATCAGGATACCGGTATAACAGGAATATATAATTTCAATGAACAGGATACCGGTATAACAGGAATATTTAACAAGCATAACATGAAGGTGTTGTTACCGTGTAACAATATTTTCCCAGCAATTAAGTAACATGGACAATAATATCAGGTAGATATCATGTATAAACAATCAAGTTCCTTATGTAAATCAAGATATTCAGGATGAGTAATGACCAAATATATGAATATCAAATCTAATAACTAATAACAATTTTACCAACCTCAAGATCTAGCTGAGTCAAGTCACAGTCTAAGGGGTATAAAAACTAGACCTAAGCCAACAATGATAAACTATCAATGAAATGACACAGATACAAGCTCCTATCAACTAGGTAAATAAAGTGAATAATCATGAATGCCTCATATCCATCAGTCCTAAAATACAATAGTAACTAATCTATCAACCAATAGTCTCTATGCAATCATCCAACAAGTATCAATTCGATAGAGTAATCTGGTACAATAAACCACTGTCTCAATATATCAATAATCAATAATCAGTCTCTCATTATCAATCTACTATGATCCTCAAGTTATTGATATATACATCCTCTAAATCATCTGTTGGCCCAAAGCAATTCTACCCTAGTTTGATGATGATTAACTCATGTAGTTATGTTTACTAATAATCTTGTGTTGTTTAAGTTTCAGATCATTAAGCAAGATATTAGTTGGTGATTAGCTTCAACAAAAGGTGTTTAGAAGCTTTTCATGTTGATTCCAGGGCCAAAGCATCAAGATCACACTTTGCCTAGCCCATGGATGGAGTTTTGGAGCAAGTCAACTTGAAGATGAAGATCGTCAAGAAAACTTAGGTATCCATAGTTTAGATAGTGTGTCGACCGGGCCGGTCGACCGACGTGCACAAATCTGTGCACGTTTGGAGACACTGGGACAGTCGACCGTCCGGGTCGACCGGGCTGAGAGCAGTGCTCTCTGTTTGTTTGGGTCGACCGTTGTTGCCCAACGGTCACATTTCTGACCGTTGACGGTCGACCGGGCCGGTCGACCGTCAGCCTGTCAGGCTGCCACATCAGCCTAACGGCTAGTTTTCTGATGGGGCTATAATACCCCATTTGTTTGAGGTTCTCTCTAAGATTTTCAAGAGCAAAAATTCTCAGTTTTCTGAAGTGTTTTAAAAGATTTCAAAAGTGTTTTTGGGCCAAAAAGAATTCATCTTATTTGTTTTTAGGTTTTTAGAAAAATCAAAGAAAAGAGTATTTTGGGAGATTTGTCTTGGTTTTCATTCTATATCTTTTGCAAGAATTTTTTCAAGTGTTTTTCTTTGTTGCTTAAACACCTAGTTTTCACACTTGAGCTATCACCTATTGTGGAAAAGAAAAGAGAAAAGAAAAGAGAGATTGAGTTTGTGGTCTTTGGAACCACTTGTTGTAAACACCCTTATTCTTTGTGTATCCCTCTTAGGTAGAGGTGATCGGGTGATTGGTTTGCTCCCTCTAGTGAGAGGTGGAGTTTGGTTGTAAACCCTCTTCGGTAGAGGCGTTGGTTGTTGTTTGGCTACGGGCCTACCCCTCGGTTGTGAGGTGGTTGTTTGAGAGAGGAGTTCGGTACTCCCGTGTTGTAAAAATCCTTCTCGGTGAAGGTTCCCTCGGTGGGAGTCCTCGGTGGACGTTATAGTGGATTGGAAATCCTACACGGTGGTGTAGGCGGGGATGTAGAGCTGGGTGCTCGAATCTCGAAACATATCTTGGCCTTTGCGTTTAATCCACTTGTCTCTCAACTCTCTCTCTTTATATTGTGCAAAGCATCATTCTTATTGCCATATCATTCATATCATATTGCTTGTGTTGCCTTGCATCTTTTATATTATTCATCCTTATTTGCTTGGCTTGCTTGTGTGTGTGCCTAACTTATACTTAACCAACAAGAGCTTCACATAGCACCTCAACCCATTCAAGGGGAATCAAGAGGAGTTAGTCCAGAGCCCTTCACGGGGAATTCGGCTACACTTGTTGTGTTGTATTAAGTTTGTGCAAGATTTGCATTAGCTTCCGCATTTAGCGCATTTAGTTCACTAGATTAGCACTTACACCTATTTACCCCCCATCTAGGTGTTTTTTCAATTGATATCAGAGCTAGTGCTCCTGATATTAGGCTTAACATCCTAGGAGTGAGATTCATTTGTTTGCTAATCTATTGTTTG
The DNA here is from genome assembly GCA_038442645.1 of Agave tequilana. NCBI lineage: Eukaryota > Viridiplantae > Streptophyta > Magnoliopsida > Asparagales > Asparagaceae > Agave > Agave tequilana. The sequence continues at coordinate 16,584 of JAVJIF010010469.1, read as the reverse complement.
CACACTCATATAGTTTGCCATGGACTTCATGACCCCACCTTTGTTTGACCCTTCAAACATCATTGTTTGGAAGCTTAGGATGACTGTTTATTTACAACCCTAGGACATAAGGTTTACCTTGCCATTACCAAGGAATCCCTCCTTAGTGATAGCAAGCATATAGGGGCCAATGCACAAGCCCTAGAGGCCATTAGAAGCACGCTTAACAAAGATTATCTTTTACGTGTTTCTAACCTTGATTCCGCTTTTGCAGTGTGGAACAAGTTGACAACAACCACCATCTCCGAGCTTCAATTGCAAATCCAACAAGAAGAGGAGTCTAGTGGAGAATCCGAACCACAACAATGCTATATGGTCCAAGGGAATGACTCCCTTGAGGTACATTCGGAAACTCAACTAGATAGTAATGATTGTGCTAGTTCTTCAAATGATTTTTTGATCCCCATGCTTTAAATGAAGAACTATCAATTGTTTGTGAAAAATTGATTGAAAAATATAATTTGTTGAAAAAGAAAAGTCTAGGCATTAATAATGATAATAAAAATTTGATTGCTAGACTTGATGTTGTTTTGCAAGAGAAAGAGGAGATTGCTAATGAGAGGGATTCATTAAGGTCTCAACTTGATCTTGCACTTAAAGAAAATGAATTTTTAAATTCTAAAAATGATTGTGATAATGTTTTGAAAAATAATGATGTTTTGTCTTCAAAAATTGAATTTGTTTTAAAAGAAAATGATTGTTTGAAAAGAGAAATTGATTTATTTCTAAAGAATTAGAAATTTATTTAAATAAAAATAAATCTTTGAAAAATGATATTGTTTCTCATGTTTGCCATGCTAGGGTAGTTTCACACACTTCACCTATTGCATGCCACACTTCTTCTTTGATCAACAATGATATATCCATACTTAAGAAGAGTGTAGATTGTTTGGGCTCCACTTTGAGCCAATGTGTTGTGGGCATACACACTTGGAAACTTTATTTTGAAAGAAACAAGTTCCATCTATTCATGCACACCCTCCACGGCATACACATGCTTCCCACGGACACCATCACACGTATGCTCATGTGTACACATGTACACATTGTGGACGTAAGGGCCACCTTGCTAAATTTTACTATGATAGAATACATGTTGATAATTTAGCAAAGAATTTTGTTTGGGTTAGAGAAGGTACTAACCCCCATGGACCCAAAAGAGTATGGGTACCAAAGACCACCCCTCCTTTATTTGATGTAGGTGTGGGCTCTCACATGACGTGAGAGTAGCGACACCCTGGAGTGGATGCGTTCCGTACTTAAAGGAAATCAATTGGATGCATCACTTTCAAGGGAAGTTTGGTGGAGATGACCACCATGTTTTGGAGACAAGGAGAGTTGCCTTCTAGGTTTTGGTAACGATTCCTAACTCCTATTTATTATTTTCATGCTTTTAAAATCATGATTTATAGCATGTTTTATTGATTATAGATTAGTATGTTAATACCATGTTTATTAGATCCTTGACATACATGTATAGTATTTGAGACACACATGCTTATATGAACCTATACTTAGTGTTCTCACTTTTGTTTAAGGTATAATGTACATCATGAATCTAATACATGTGAATTTACATAGTAATCATGTTTTAGTTTTATCATGATGATTTTATCGTGTTTTTATGCTTCATGTTTTGAATATATGTTTGAATGTTAGTTTTCATTAAAACTTGGTATATACTTGTGCATATAGTGGGCCACAAATAAATCTATATATGGTTGGGCTAGATTGCTTATTTGAATCCATTAGATGTGCTAGTATAGTCTAGTTTTGATGATTCATACATTTCAAACTGTATTCCATTTTTGGATTTGTTTATGAGTTTTCACTTCATGTATATGTGTATTATTGCCAAACTTTAAGATATACATGTATACCCTTTGAGTCATTTGCCTTTCATGCAAATCTATATATATGGACTCAATTGTGTTTAGGGATATGTATGTATACTTATTGTGTTGACAATTCATACGTATACCTTGAAATGAAATTTGTTTTGATGAAGATTTAGTCTTTCTTGACTTTGTGTTTAATTGTTTAACTTCATGTATATGTCTATCTTGTCCAAACTATTAGATATACATGTTTATCCTTTTGAGCCACGTGCCTTCATGCATATATAATTTGTGGACTCTTTATGTTTTGGATATATATGTATACTTTAGTTGTATTAGACATACATATGCCTTGAAAATTAAATAAGTTTTAATGATTTTCATGTTTTCTCGTTTAAGGAATGATTGAGCTTAATGAAAAATTTCATAATTATGATCTACACATTTTAGTTATACACTCATATTTATATTTTGCTCATGTTTTGTTTTCATGAGTCATATTTATGCCTAATTGAATTAGAGTGTTGATTATCATGTGGACTTCGTGTTTTATGAAATTATTTTTTTTAGTATATTCCTTACTTGAAGGATTTCGTACTAGTTTAAAAGATTTTCTATTTAACTAGTTACGGTATTCTTCATATGGTAGAGTTTTTTTCAAACATACTCTATTTCAAACCTATTTTTGAAAACCCCTACCCTCGATGGGCGGATGGATGGGAGATCATATTCATGTATGCTTTAAAATGAAAATCATTTAAAACTTGAACCTTGATTGGGAGGTATAGTAATATGATGTATACACTTGAACTTATTGTTATATAAATTGGTATCATTGAACTCTTTCAATTGGTATCATTTTGATCTTTTTGTATACTCATATGTTTATTGTGTATGTACATTTTCAATTGGTATCATCTATTAGTGATTGGTACTCATTCTATTTCTTACGCATATACTTGTTTTATTTGTGCTCAAGATATAAATTTTCACAAATTTTGTTTATGCTAGAGCTTGAGCTTCAACTTTATTTCAATTGATTTAGTTTTCAATTGGTATCTTATTACAAGCCTACGCATAGTTTTTTGTTGGTATTTCATAAAGGGGGAGAAAATTCGTTTTTTATATTTCAATTGGTACTTGTATTTCCACTCCCTTACTTTATGATAGAAAATAGTCATCTTTGGCTTAAAAAGAAAAATACTATCTTTTGATATCAAGATGTTTTATGTTTTAAATTGTTATCTAAAAATTTTGTTTAAAGAAACATACAAAAGTTTTGATTTATATTGACTATATGCAAGGAGAGCTTAACATCTCTTCCACATATAGATTCATGATGAGTGTATCTTGTACTGAAGAGCTTAACATCTCTTCTTTATGTGGTACACGTGTGTAGGGGGAGCTTCACATCTCCTCTTATGCATTACATAATGTGTGTTATGTGAATTAGGGCTTAACATCCCTCCTTCATGTAATGCATATGTGTATGGAAGCTAACTTAGCGTCTTCCTCTTCATGAATGTATATAGCATATAACATCTATTGATTTTGTTTATTTTCTATTGATATCAAGATGCTTCATTGACATATTTTTCTATTGATATCATGTTGTTTAAAGTCACCCGTTATTGACCTTGTTTTTGTTATTAAACAAAAAGGGGGAGAACATTGTTTATTATTTTGATTGACAAAAAGGGGAGAAAGATTTTTACCCCTCTTTTATTGTTTGATTGTTTACCCCTTTGTTGATGATTGACAAAAAGGGGGAGAAAGATTTTGTGTTTTGAGTTTTATATATGCATACTTATGTTTTTGCATATATTAAGTTTTATTGGTATCTAGAGCATCTAGTGTTTTTGTTAATGTTTTATTAATTTAATGGTATCTAGAGCTTCTAGAACATGTTTGTGTTTTATGCATGTTGATGCATACATGTTTATGTACATTCATTGCATACCTTTTGCTTATTTGTTTATGCATGAGTTAAGGGGGAGCTTCTTTGAAGCTTAACTTTAATCCATGCATATATAACTCCATGAGTTTTGTCATCATCAAAAAGGGGGAGATTGTTGGCCCAAAGGCCTTCCACCCTAGTTTTGATGATGATTAACTCATGTAGTTATGTTTACTAATAATCTTGTGTTGTTTAAGTTTCAGATCTTTAAACAAGATATTAGTTGGTGATTAGCTTCAACAAAGGTGTTTAGAAGCTTTTCATGTTGATTCCAGGGCCAAAGCAACAAGATCACACTTTGCCTAGCCCATGGATGGAGTTTTGGAGCAAGTCAACTTGAAGATGAAGATCGTCAAGAAGACTTAGGTATTCATATTTTAGATAGTGTGTTTTAGATCCATTTGTAAAGCTTAGTATAGTTGATATGCTCAAGTGCACAACACACACATGTTTTATGTTTGGATATTGGTTTTTCGATTTTTTTAGTTTAACCGATATGTGTTTTCATGAATAGATTGATCAAAACAAGTTTATATGGTTTATATGTATAGTAGATGTATTCTAATTATACATACATGCTTAAATGAATTATACAAACTTATTTTGACTTCCCTATTCATGTATTGAAAAATCAAGTTTGATAAAAATACAAGTGTTGGTTTTGATAAAATTTGCAAGACTCAAAAATGAATTGATATGATTGATATATGTCTTGAAATTTTTATCACTTGTTTGTGTTTTAATATAAATGATAAAACAAGTTTTGTGGATGTTTAGAAAACTTAAAAGATTTTTCAAAATATTTTTAAACTGGTTTTCTGACCCAGATTTCTGTTCCAGGCTTCAATCAGTCGACTAAGTCAACTAACCTATTTGACTTGGCTGAAGTCGGTCGACCGGGCCGGTCGACCGACGTGCACAAACTTGTGCACGTTTGGAGACACTGGGACGGTCGACCGTCCGGGTCGACCGGGCTGAGAGCAGTGCTCTCTGTTCGTTTGGGTCGACCGGGCCGGTCGACCGTGGTTGCCCAACGGTCACCCGGTCGACCGTCAGCCTGTCAGGCTGCCACATCAGCCTAACGGCTAGTTTTCTGATGGGGCTATAAATACCCCATTTGTTTGAGGTTTTCTCTAAGATTTTCAAGAGCAAAAATTCTCAGTTTTCTGAAGTGTTTTAAAAGATTTCAAAAGTATTTTGGGCCAAAAGAATTCATCTTATTTGTTTTTAGGTTTTTGAAAAAATCAAAGAAAAGAGTATTTGGGAGATTTGTCTTGATTTTCATTCTATATCTTTTGCAAGAATTTTCCCAAGTGTTTTTCTTTGTTGCTTAAACACCTAGTTTTCACACTTGAGCTATCACCTATCCTAATCTATTTAGGATCTTGTTTTGTGGAAAAGAAAAGAGAAAGAAAAGAGAGATTGAGTTTGTGGTCTTTGGAACCACTTGTTGTAAACACCCTTATTCTTTGTGTATCCCTCTTAGGTAGAGGTGATCGGGTGATTGGTTTGCTCCCTCTAGTGAGAGGTGGAGTTTGGTTGTAAACCCTCTTCGGTAGAGGCGTTGGTTATTGTTTGGCTACGGGCCTACCTCTCGGTTGTGAGGTGGTTGTTTGAGAGAGGAGTTCGGTACTCCCGTGTTGTAAAAATCCTTCTCGGTGAAGGTTCCCTCGGTGGGAGTCCTCGGTGGACGTTATAGTGGATTGGAAATCCTACACGGTGGTGTAGGCGGGGATGTAGAGCTGGGTGCTCGAATCTCGAAACATATCTTGGCCTTTGCGTTTGATCCACTTGTCTCTCAATTCTCTCTCTCTTTATATTGTGCAAAGCATCATTCTTATTGCCATATCATTCATATCATATTGCTTGTGTTGCCTTGCATCTTTTATATTGTTCATCCTTATTTGCTTGGCTTGCTTGTGTGTGTGCGCCTAACTTATACTTAACGAACAGAGCTTCACATAGCACCTCAACCCATTCAAGGGGAATCAAGAGGAGTTAGTCCAGAGCCCTTCACGGGGAATTCGACTACACTTGTTGTGTTGTATTAAGTTTGTGCAAGATTTGCATTAGCTTCCGCATTTAGCTCATTTAGTTCACTAGATTAGCACTTACACCTATTCACCCCCCCTCTAGTGTTTTTTCATCATCGATATATCCAAACCTCAATAACTGAAATACTACATGTCCTGATACATCTAATCAAATCTCCACACTCTAATCCGATCAAAAATCATCACATACTCTCACTTTTATCAAGGTCAAACATAAGATCACAAAAGTCGGTAACATATCAGATATATATTTAAGATCTATCAGGTCAGGTTAATTCAATCAATACCTATTCCTCAAAATCAGATCCATCCAACTATAGCCAAGATCATAACTAAAAGGTAAAGTCCTCAATCTATAAGAAATCTAGAAATAATCAGAACAGAATTAGTCGACTGGGGTAGGAAGCAAGTCGACTAGTATACCTGCCTGTGTGCATGATCAAGGCTTTATAATAATTTCCTAAAATATACGATAATTGTAGATATTATACTCATTATCATCAAGATATGCCACCAAACAATATGACTGAAAATCATTTCACATAGTATAGTTCTCTAACCTCTTTCAATGATCCATCAACCTCAAAATCAACATGTATGTTCTCTAGGATTTATCACAGCCATATCAGTAACAAGGTCAAGTCTGGTCTACAGTATATCAACACTAGACCTAAGCAACAACAGGGATCACCAACACATGAAATGATACTAATATAAGCTCATATCAACTACACAATAAGGTGAACGATCACTAATATCACATGAAGTGATACAAGTGATAATACTAGTAAAATATCTCAAACGATCACTTGAATGATAAAAATAAAACACAAGTATTTATTGACAATAGTAAATAAGAAAAAGACAAAAGCAAACACTCACAAAACAAAGAAGAGAAACACTTACAAAACAAATAAGTGAAACACTCACAACCCAATTAAATAAAGAGGTAAGACACTCACAAAATAGAATTTAATAAAATTAAATAAAGAAGTGACACTCACCTGCGATCCATCCCAAGTCCGGAGCACTGAAATTACAAGGCCTTGATAAATCTACATAAATTATTCAATAGGAATTGTTAGAATCTTTTATTTATTTAATCTTGATTAATTAACTTAAGGTTAGGAGTATGATCCTCTAGATTACATGAAATTAATAGGTTTAATTTGACTAATTTTAAATCTTCTTTTATTGGGTTTTTAAAGACTTTTTAACATTAAATTTCTTAACGGGTGTAGATTTATCATTAAGGGAAACTAACTTTAAAGGAGATAATTTGATTTAATTTATGTTGCTAAGCTTATGAAAATTTTATCATGAAAAGTAGAAGTAGTGTAGATTATTATTTATATTTTTCTCTATTCTTTTGATATTTTTAATAAATTATTTTAATTATTTTTCTGCAGGTTTACAAATCTGAATTTCCTGTCGGGTCGGGTTTTGTTGTGCGGGTGTGGATCCATAAGGGAACAGCCCATGCAAAGCTGGGCTGAAAAGCAACTAATGGGCCTCTGTAAAAAAAAATTTTTTTCTCTAGAAGTTGCTGCACAGGGCAGGCCCTGTGCAGCCCAGCCCGCTCCCACGCGGGCCAGCCCGGGCGGCCAGGACCAGCCCAGCCCGGGCGGCCCAGGGCCAGGCCCAGGCCAGGTGTAGCCTGGCCGGGCCAGCCAGGCCCTGCACAGGCCCGCCTGGGTTTGTGCAGGTGGCCAGCTGCTCTCGGCCTTGCCGAGGGCAGCTGCAAATTTTTTTTTCTTTTTTTTAATTTTTTTTGGGGAAATCTTTGTTAAAAATAATTTGAAATATAATATATAGATTAAAATTATGAATTGGTAGATCTTCACTTATATTTTAGTTGGATTTTAGATTGGATTTTTGATGTATAAAATTTTTCATAGAGATCATGGTATAAACAATTTATATCAATAAATTTTTAGTAAATAAATTAGTTTTTTTGGCTTAAAGAAAAATAGAAAAAGATGAAAATAAGGAAGTAGCCTTGGCTCATGTGGGCTTAGCTTAAAAAGGAAAGAAAGCAAAAGGAAAAGGAGAATGGGCTGAGTTTATTAGGCTTAGATGAAAATAATAATATTACTAATAGTGATTAACAATATCATAATAATAATTAACAATAATAATTACAATAATAATAACAACAATAGTAATAATAATAAAATTATTAACATTAAAAATCTTATCTAATAATACTTAATAAAAATACTAACATTAATAATAATGACTAAAACAATACAATATGAACAAGAATAATAACAATATCAATATTAAAAATAATAGCAACTACAATAATAATACTAGTACATAGTAATGAGAAAAATACTAGTTAGTAATTAAAAATGATAATACTTAATAATGCTAATATAATTATAAGGCCAAAATACTATTTACTATCTTAAATAATTTGTACTATAACTTAAGCTAATAATTAATAATAATATTACTAGTAAAATAAAATAAGTATTTTAAATTAGGGATATTACATACCCATAAACAATTTCTTCACTCACTAACCCAAACTTAACTAAAACTGAGTAGACGTTGGCCCTAAGATATCTCGGACTCATATAGGAGATTGACCTAAGGGGAAAGTTGACTAGAATTTGACTCTTACCAAATCGATGTCTAAAGTTGGGGATTGAGGGGCGAAGCCCCGAAGGCTAGTAGTTTGTCTTAATTAGGCCCGTTGCTTTTAAGCACGGATACCTCTCACCAATCTTGCCCCTACCTGGCCGATTAGCTTGTGGTCAGATTCGACAATATAACCCCCGTGGACAGTCTAACCAGTTAGGAGTCGTCTAGGTCTACGGTTACCCTAATTTAGGTTAAATTTTTTTCTTTTTATTTGTTTGTTTGTTTGTTTATTTTTCTTTATTTGATTTTGACATTTCTTGTGTGATATAGCTTATAATAATAATTTTTCAATTTTAATGGTAATCCATGTTATACCCCGACCTCTTTTTCGGATATTACCAACCCGGGATATCATAAACTTTAACCAACCTAGTGTGCCGGATTTGTCTTATCTGAATTAATATATGCCCAGTTCTAATACTATGAACAAGACTGAAATAATCATCACTACTCTTCACAGAGTCAATGGGGATATAAATCGCCTGAGTCATATTGTCAACCACCTACCGACATCCAGCTTCATGAACTTCTTCTCCCGAACAACCATTAGAAAATCAATTGACTGAGAAGAGGATGGAAGTCTTAAAAGAGCTTGAGCGATGAATTCAAATTTTAGAAAACTCAAAATCCCATCAAAATTTTCAAATTACAGATCCTTACTCTATTTTTCAAGAACATGCCGACTTAGGAAAGATTATGGACTTCATAATTCAATTTCAAAATAATCCACTCGACATGTTAGAAGCAAGACTTAGTAGATAAAAAACATACGTAAGAATAAGGAAACTCTCCCTACCCAATCTTTGACTATTCCCGACCTTCTAACCATATTGATGAAAATCAAGAATTATGGTATCTTGAAGACTTTGACCAAGAATCAATTCTATCACAAAACCTTGAACTTGGCCAATATCAACCCATTGACAAATTGGCAAGTTTTTATTTCAATGAGATTGAACTTGATTATGAATGTGAACCTGATCCCCAACTTTGTGATTCAGCTTCCATCTTCGAATCTATGTTGACTCTGTTGGCCTAGAGGCCTTCCACTCTAGTTTTGATGATGATTAACTCATGAAGTTATGTGTACTAATAATCTTGTGATTTTAGTTTCAGATCATTAATCAAGTTATTAGTAGGTGATTAGCTTCGACAACATGATTTGGAAGCTTTCACATGTTGATTCAAGAGCCCGAGCGTCAAAGATCATATATAGCACTTGCTCGGTGGATCAAAGAGTTTTGGATCGAGTCGGCTTGGAGACAAGAAGACATCGGTACCATAGTATAGTTTTGTGTTTAGATCCAAATTGTAAAGATTAGAATAGTATGATATGCTCAAGTTCACAACAAACACGTTTCATGTTTTAAATATTGGTTTTTGGTTTATGGTTTAACCGATCTTGGTTTCATGAATAGATATGATATCAAAACAAGTTTACATGGTTTAATGTATATTAGATTTGTTCTATATACATGCATGCTTTAACTACTTAGACAAACTTACTTTGATATACATATTCATGTGTTTTAGGTTTGTGTTTTAACAAAACTCATTTTTGGAATTATAGACAAAAACTATGATATATATGTTTCATGTATATTGGATTTCTATCCATATGCATTATGCTTCAATAGTGTTTAAATATCATGTTTTGTATTTGGATAAGTTTTGGACAAAATGTATTTTTTATTCAAAATCCAAGTTTTAGAAAATACGGTTTTGGTTTTTGGTAAAAATGATAAGACACAAAATAGTTCAAATTGCATGATATTTGAGTTGTAATTTTTATCACATGTTTATATATCAATGCAAAATGATAAAACTATTTTTTGGGATTTTAAGTATTTTACAAGATTTACTAAAATATTTTAACATGTTTTTCTCACCCTGTTCTGTGCCTGACAGGCTAGGTCGGTCGACCGTACGGTCGACCGAGCCAGTAGCCGGTCGACCTAACGGTCGACCGACGTGCACAGACTTGTGCACGTCTGGCTGGCACTGACACGGTCGACCGAGCGATCGACCGGGTCTGAGAGCAGAGCTCTCTGTTTATTTCGGTCGACGGTAGCTGGCAACGGTCAAAATGTGACCGTTGGCCGGTCGATCGCACGGTCGACCGGAAGGTCATTTTTGGCAGTTTCTGCTGCCAACGCTGTATTTTTCTGGGGGCTATAAATACCCCATTAATAGCCTGTTTTCAATAAGATTTTTTGTTGCGAATTTTTCCTGACTCTCTAGTGTTTTCACAGCAATCAAAAGAAGTTTTTGGATTTAAATTGAACAATCTATTTGGTATTTTTGCTAGGGTTTGGAATATCAAAGAAAAGGGTTTTGGAAAAAGAGTTTAATTCAACTTCTTCATCTTTGTTTTCAGTTTTCCCAAGGATTTTCTTTGTGATTTTGATTTCTATTCATGGTTTTCTCCACACTTGAGCTACATCTACTTTCTTATTTCTATAGGATCTTGTGTGCGAGAAAGAGATTGTTTGTGGTTGTTGTTTGACCACCAAGTTGTAAACCCAATCTTTTCTTGGCTTTGTGCCTTTGGGTTGTATCCCTCAAGTTATGAGGTGATCCTTGTATTGGTTTGTGCTAATCCCTCAAGTTGTGAGGTGATTGTTGTTGGCTTGGAGTTGTGCCTCAAGGAGGAGGTGTGTTTATAAGGAGAGGAGTTGGGTACTCCTTATAATTGTGATTGCCCTAAATCCTCGGAGGTTCCCTTTGTGGGAGTCCTTTGTGGACAAGCTAGTGGACTTAAAATCCTTCTGGGTGAAGGCGGGGATGTAGAGCTGGGTGCTTGAACCTCGAAACATATCTTATGTTTGCGCTTGATCCCTGGCTCTTACTTTATCTCTCTCTCTTTACTATTGTGCCTTCATAAATTTATATTGTTCATTCATAATTATTTGCTTGGCTTATTTGAGTATGCATCTCTTGTTAATTGCAATTAGTTTTTAAATTCCGCATTAAGTTCATTAGATTAGCATAATCACTTATTCACCCCCCCCCTCTAGGTGATTTTCAGACTCTGGTATTCTTATCCAATTTGGACCAAATTCCTGAGCTAATATTTATTCTCGTGCTCATAAATCTAAAAATTAAATCACCAATTTTGGATAGTCACAATCTATTGATGGGAAAAGAATATGAATTTCAATCTTAGATTTGGGCTCAACTCTTGAACCAAAACTAACTCTTGAACCCAAAGTTGATTTTTTGAGTTAGTATTGGTTCCTGAACCTATCATTCTTGAGCCCAAGTCAACCATTTCACCAAGTCACATTCTTTTGTTGGACATAGGTATAGACCATATTGACTCCGTGATGATTTTTTAAGACTGATCATGTAAAGGGAATAAGTTTCATGATAAGATCTTTCACGATCCTATTCATATTGGGGACTGTAAATATGTAAATAGAAAAGAGGTCAATAAAGGCGGGTTTAGTAAATCACCACGTTATCTTGATTGGGTAGCAACACTTGACCCAATCAGACCATCACTGGAACCACCACTATAAAATTAATATTTTTCTTCCTTTCTTCTTTTCATACATCTATGCATTAATTCATACATTGAGGACATGCATAAGATAGGTGTGGGGGAGGGTTCCAACATAACTTAGGTTTTCTTTTATTATTATTAAAAAAATTGACTTTTAAATTTTTTTTGAAAATAGAAACAATATTTTGACATATTTTTGTAAGAAATTAAGTCAATTTTAAGGAATTGGAGAATCATAATTAGGATTTCTTATACTTGGTCAAAATAAGATTATTTGTTTGATTTCTAAGGTTAGGAAGAAAATGAAAAAATAATTTAGACTTGATTTTTACCTTGATGAAATATGCATGCCTTATACACTTACACACTTAGGGTTCAAAAATAAAGATTCTTATGCTTATTAAAATATATATGTATATATAATATCAAAATCTTCTGATTAAGTTGGGTATTTGTGCTTCAGAAAGCATAAGTATTCACGCCTAAAAGCGGTTCATAAAATAAAATTCTTAGTTTTGTGGCCTTATTTGCTCGAGTCCTTAAGTCCTTGAGGTGTTTTTTCATCCGGTGCCCTAAGACCGTTTGATTTGAGAGTCATCGATTAAAGCTCGTTACATGAGCAGATTAGAAAGCCTAATAGAACTAAGGAATAATATCACCTAAAGTTAAAAAATAAAAAAATAAAAAAATAAAAAAAATATTTATAATATGGCATAAGAGTTAGAGTTAAAGAACTCCGAGTCAAAATTTCATGGTCACAATGGTGCATATAACTTAGGATAAAATGATAACTAGATGGGAAATATAGTTTGACTCCATGCCTTGATTGATAACAAGTTTTTGAATAAAGACTAAGCTTAAGAATGAATAGTTCGGTTTTCCTATAACTTATAGGTTACTTAATTCTTACAATAATACTTCAAATATTTTTCTCTTTAAAAATGTGTTTTCAAAATACTAACACTTTATTTCTCTTTCTTTATAGATTTTGTGAGTTTAATCCACTGAAAACTCTCATGAGACAAAACTCGTCCTCTAGGGGAACCTAGAGGTTTAATGACTTGCTGCACATGCTCAGTGTAATCGCGTGACCTGTGAAAGTGGTCTAATAATATTTGGTTTAGTTTTGTTCTTTTACTCGAGGACGAGCAAAAGATAGGTATGGATGTGTGATCGGCCACTGATATTGTATATTTATTGTCACATTCTCAGATTTATTATATAATAAACTCTATTTTTAATCCTATTTATTGTCTAATTTATATGCAGGCCTATTACTAAGGGAGAAGGAAGAGAAACGAGCTCAAAAGCCCATCAAAATTCTGATTTAATTCAGAATTAATTCAGATAAAAGACCAGAGCATATTAAGGCAAATCAGGGCAAATCAGAGAAGATAAACCAGTTGAACAAGTGGTTTAAAATAAGATCTTCACAAATCAATTGGTTAAAGTTGAAGATTAAAGAGGTTTCGTCAAATCTAGGACCCAAAACTGTAAATTCAGCAAGAGATAAAATCATATCGCGAAATCAGGGAGCAGCACCCCCGAGTGTGGCCACCTGGCCATACCCAGGCCGTGAAAACGCGGTCAAAGCCACGTTTTCACGGCTTTGTTGAGTTTGTTGGGGACCGTTTGCTCCCCCTATCTTCGTACAGTCTTCCCCGTTTGGTTTTTGCCTATAAATATTAGGTTTTCAGAGACTACTGGGAACGATAAAACAGAGATAGATTCTTAGGCCAGTTTTTCATTCTTTTTAGGTAGGTTTTTTATTTTTTCATGTAATTTTTAGTTTTCATTTATGTAATTCAGAGAAGATCAGAGTTTGATAGGAGAATGAGAGTGAAGCTTATGCTGAGAGCTTCTCTTCTCTTATTGTTACCACATTGAATCTAAAGTACATTTTTTATGTTCTTCTTTGTTTTTGTGTTCTTCTTCTTCTTTCCTACTTCTCTCCTTTTGGTATCAAGTGCAATCCATGTTAGTCTTATAGCATCAAAGAGCCTTACTTTTGTGAGTGCCACTGATAGCTTATGATGATTAATTTTAGTCTTAGTCTGTATCATTTTATACTTGTATCGTCTTGATGATGTAATGTGGAAGAGACAGGAAACAACTCTTATGGGCTATGCATTGATTGCCTCCACTTCAAGGTAACATCATCGGCATAAATTCAAGGTAAGTATTTGGCCAGAGGAGTTAAGTATTTCTTTTAGGTTTTCTTTCTTTTCTTTTACTTTTAGTTTAGATCACCAACACCACAATCTCCTAACTCTTTTATTCACTCTTTTTAATTTTTTTGTATAAATCTATTTTCTATTTTCTCCACCTTCTCAATCTACCATTTTCTTCTTAACTTAATTATAACTTATTTTTCTCTTTTCTTTTAAAAGAACAAAAAAAGAACTTTAACCATTTTTTGTAACTTAAAAGAGAACTTACTAAAAACTTCCATCGCTAGTCCCTCCTTGTGGATCACGACCCACATAGACACTTACTATAGCTGTAGTATTGAGTTCTTGTACATTCTATTCTTAAGTTCAGAAATTCTGTATTTTGTGTGTAGGTAAAACCTCAATCATCGACTGAGCGGTCGATCGATCCAAAGAGTCTGCTCTCTGGATCTGGCTCCGGTCGACCGACCCAGAGAGGGAGCTCTCTGGTTTTGGCCTTGGTCGACCAGGCAGTCGACTGACAGTGAGAAAAATCTCACCGTGCCTTGGGGTGGTCGACTGACAATCCTAACGGTCGGAAATCTGCCCGTTGGTGGTTGACCGGGCGGTCGACCGACAAGTCATTTCTGACCTGTTCTGGACCTCAACGAATATTTTCAGACCCTATAAATATGAGTCCTTTGAGGCCACTTTTCACAAAGATTCTTAAGAGCAAATTTTCTCATATTATCAAGTGTTTTCATCAGTTTTTAAACAACTTTTAGAGCTCCAAAATCCTATCTTTATTTGTTTCCAAGTTTTGAGAAATCGATGAAAATCAAGTCTTTGGGAATGCTAGTTTTGTTCTTCATTTCTGAGTTTTTCTCAAGTATTTTCTTTGTGTTTTCCTTTCTAAAAACTTTGTGTACTCACATACTTGAGCTCTTCATTACTTATCTATCATCTAGGAGGCTATTGTTTGTGATCTTTCAAGATCACCAAGAGAGAGTTTGTGATCACTGGATCACTAAGTTTTATTTCTTCTTTATTTTATGTTCCCTCTTGTTTAGAGGTGATTGTATTTGAGACAGGAGTTGTGTACTATGGTGTTGAGTTGTAATTTCTCAGTGGAGGTCACTGTGTGAAAGATCCTATAGTGGATAGTTAAAATCCTTCTGTGTGAAGGCAGGGACGTAGAGCAGTGGCTCGAACCTCGAAACATATCCTAGTGTTTGTCTTTGAACTTATTTCTTTCTTATATCTTACAGTGTTATTAATTGCTTATATCATATACATGCTTGGTACTGTTTGTGTGCCCACACTTGTGTTCAATCAAGAGAAATAAAGTACCTCAACTTTTAGTCTAGAGGAATCTAGAGGAGTAGTTCTAGAGCTCTTTACAGGGAATTCAGGCTCACTCTAGGTTACCCATAGTTTGTTAGTAATTAGTGTTTAAATTCCGCATCATTTGCTGTTAGATTAGCACTACACCTATCCACCCCTATAGGTGTACTTATAGGGGGTGAATAGGTGTATAGGGGTGAGTAGGTGTAGTGCTAATCTAATGCCAAATGATGTGAAATTTAAACACTAATTGATGGATTATCTGAGAGTGTGATCCTGATATTCAATTAGTATCAGAGCATACGCTCTTGATTTTCAGTTTAATTACCTAGGAGTGTGATCCTTGTATTGCTAATCTATTCATTTGCTTTATACACATATTTATGTATACTCATGGATTATCTTGCTCCACCCACTTATGATGCATCTAACATTGATTTATGAAAGTTTAAGATGAGTACTTATTTAAAAGCCCAAGGTACAAATGTTTACCTTGCCACAACAAGAAATCTTATCCTGGTAATGACAAGCATATAGAGGCTAATACACAAGCCTTAGAAGCACTTAGGCACACACTAAGTAGAGATCATTTATGTATGCTTTCTTATTGTGATTCCGCTTTTGCAGTGTGAAACACATTTGCTTCTCCAAAGGAACAAACGACATACGTTTTTGGAGAAGGAATCTAGTGGAGATGAGTCGGATCAAGCTTGCTTTATGGTCCAAGGGAATGACTCCCTTGAGGTAAACTCGGACACTCAATTAGATGATTGTGCTAGTTCTTCTAATAATGATCATGCTATGGATGTTCATATTTTAAATGAAGAACTATCCATGTTTTGTGAAACCTGTTTTCAAAATTTAAACTTTTGAAAAGTAAGAGTTTTGAACTAAATGAAGAAATAAGAATTTATTTTCTAAATTTGATTTAGTTTTGCAAGAAAGGGTTGAGATTTCAAATGAGAAAGATTCATTAAAATTTCAACTTGATCTTGTTTTAAATGAAAATAAAATTTGAAGAATAAAAATAATTTTGATCATGCTTTGA